>JAQQSK010012856.1:0-11704 GCA_028658325.1 Potorous gilbertii | reverse complement strand
AACCCTGGATATTCTCCTCCCCATAATCTATAATTGAATAGATCTGATATTAAGCTTACAAACCTTTCGACTACAGGAAATTGCCACCAATAGTAAGGACATTGCAGGGATACAATATCACCCTAAGTTCATGTCAATTCCAGGCAGGATTAGATTATTCACTTGCATTCAGTGAGGCTTAAAGTCTGCCAGGTGTCAGTGAAGAAATTGAGTCAGGAGAATTCCACCTCAGCCCATGCTCAACAGCCACTCTCCCACCTTTCCCTTGAGATCACCAAGCAGTTCATACCAGCATCTCATCAGCATATTGGCATCATGTATTGGAGGCTAAGATTGCCTTTCTTACTATCCATACCTAGAGTTAGACTCAGAAGAGCAGTCACTTAATAGTCTCATAGCATCTAAAAAAAGCAAGTTCCAATAACCAGGTTTCAAATATGATTATAGTTTCACTTTGACTAAGGAACATCTTTTGAGGCCAGTCTTAAGTGGCTTACATGCCTTTCTATACGTGTTCTAGCTCCTGATTAAATGGCAATCATAAAATCAAATTTGCCATTAAAATCTTGACTTTTCCATCAATGCCAAATTTTACTGGAGGTTACCTTCCTCTAGGAAATTTAGACTGAAATTCTTTTTTCCAAACTAAGGATGTCATTGATTTATCCTTAGTAATTAATTCAGTCTATTGTTTTAATACTAATTGCTCTTATCTCACTTTGTTACATGTCCAATTTTTCTCCCCATAACTCCCCTCCCCTCTCTTCCTAATACCTTGCATTCTGATTACTCTTTCCCTCAATGTACCCTCCCCTCCATCTCACCCCACCCCTCTCCTATTCCCATCTTCTCTCTTTTCTTGCAGGGCAAGATAAATTTCCATACCCCTATCCTTGTAGTTCTTATTTCCCGATTGTATGCAATAAAAATTCTCAACATTTGTTTCTAATATTTGAATTCCAACTTCTTTCCCTCCTCCCCTCCCTCCTTAGCCCTACTGAGAAGGTAAGCAATTCAATACAGACTAAATATGTGTTGTTTTGCAAAAGACTTTCATAGTAATCATGTTGTGTAATTCTAATTATATTGCCCTCTGACCTACCCTATCCCCCCTTATTTTTCCTCTCTGCAATTGACACTGTCAATTCTTGGAAGTGTTTATTTCTAGTGATTCCCTTCTCCCATTTGCCCTCTCTTCTAACATTCCACTCACTCCACTTTTCACCTCCTCTCCTACTTTCCTGTGGTGCATATAAATTTTCATATCAAATGTAGTGAGCATGTTATTCCCTCCTTCAGTCACATATGGGGAGAGTAACTTTATTTTCCCCCACTCCCCTTCTCCCTTATCTCCTCCACTGAATAAGATTTTTCTTATCTCTTTTATGAATTATAGACTGCCCTATTCCATTACTCCCTTTCTCTTCCTGGAATTTTCCTGCTTCATCCATTAATTTTTATTTTATTTTGTTTTATTTTGTTTGTGCGTTTGTGTGTATATGGATATCATCTCTTCTGATGTAACACATCCTGTACTCTCTATCTATCTATGTGTATATATGTGTGTTTGTATGTACAATCTCTCCAACTACCCAAATACTGAGAAAGATTCAAGAGAGAAAAATATTTTCTTTCTGTGTAGTAATGTAAACAGTTCAGCTTTAGAGAGTCTTTTATGATTTTTCCTTTGTGTTTACCTTTTCATGCCTCTCTTGGTTCTTGTCTTGGGAAGTCAAATTTTTAAACACAGATCTGATCTTTTCCTCAACATGAAATCTTGAAATTCAACTATATCACTGAATGACCATTTTTTCCCTTGAAGTATTATATTCAGATTTATGGGATAGATGATTCTTGGCTTCAATTCCAGTTCCTTTGACTTCTGAAATATCCCACTCCAAGCCCTTTGATCCCTTAATGATGAAGCTGTCAGATCCTGTGTTATCCTGATTGTCTTTCTACAGTACTCAAATTGTTTCTTTCTAGCTGCTTGCAGTATTTTCTCTTTGATCTGGTAACTTAGAAATTAGGCCACAATATTCTTAGGAGTTTCTCTGTTCAGGTCTCTTTCAGGAGATAATAGATGAATTCTTTCAATATCTATTTTGCCCTCTGATTCTATAACATCAGGGCAGTTTTCCTGGTTAATTTCATGGAAGATAATATCTAGGCTCTTTTCTTCATCATGGCTTTCAGGTAGTCCAATAATTTTTAAATTATTTCTCCTGGATCTATTTTCCAGGTCAGTTGCTTTTCCAATGAGTTGTTTCACCCTATTTTCTATTTTTACAAAATTTTGGTTTTGTTACTAATTTCTTGGTTTAACTCATAGTCATTTGTGTCTCTGAACTCAATTCTCTCTTTCAATGAATTATTTTGTTCAGTGAGTTTTCGAACTTTCTCCTCCATTTGGCTAATTCTGCTTTTTTAAAACCTCATTCTCCTCATTGGCTTTTTGGACCTCTTTTTCCAATTGAGTTAGCCTCTTTTTAAAGCTGTTATTTTCCTCAGTATTTTTTTGGTTAAAGTGTAGTAATTTCAATAGGAAATGGCAAATTTTGCAAACCATGAGGAGAAAGGTCTTCAAGTAAAAAGGGGAAGAAATATAAGCTATGAAAAGCAGATACTTTTTTATGTTTTTTTTTATTTTCTTTATCACCATTGCTTATTACAGTAGCTAAAGTACAGCAGGAGCTGAATAAAGGTGTGTTGGGTGATAGACCAATTGATTGAAAAGTACCTTGGAAAACACACTTCCAATACCAGCATTTTAGAAGTGAAGGAATAGAGGTTCAAAAGGTTTATTGACTTTCATTATGTCATATGGCTAGTAAGGAGCAGTGCACAACTTCCAGCCCTCTGACTTTCCTAAGTGATTGCACTTTATTAGGCTCTCTAGGTCTCCTGTCTCTCAGTAGAAGGAATTTTTAAATGATTCATGTTGTGTGTCCTTGAATATCATGAAAATCCTTGCAGGAAAACCTTGACGCAGCCCACTGGCAGGATTACTGTTGAGTTCAAGGATGGGGATGTTAGTTTGTGTGTGGCTTTGCTTTATTTGGCAGGGAACACCTCAATGTAACTTGAGGCTATATTAGGACAAAGGGCAGGCCTGTTGCTGCTCTCCAGTGGCATCCTACCATTTTGCATTTTAGTGCCAAGTGTGCCTTGGGACATCATTTTTAAGTGACAGGAAAACCCTGGAGATAGAAAGAATAAGACTACAAAATCCATGGAATAATTTTTATTTCCTAATCTTTTTTTGATGAATAACTTTGGATTCTCATCCCACTTTCCATTGGAGTTGATAAAAAATAAGTTCACTCTTAGAGCTCCTAAATCAGTGCAAGCAATGGCTTAATCAGCCTCCTGCCTCCACCCACTGCCTCTCTGGAGGGAAGTCAGACTTCTGCTGAGCAGAATAACATGAGATTCAGACAACATTGACAGGTCATTTATACCTAGCCAGTCTGGTGTGGGAGGGAGAGGCAGTGTGAAGAGGGTAGAAATATAATAAGATTTATCTTAATTTGTTTCCTCTTGCAACTGACCCAGGAACAAGAGGGAAAGAAAATTTACACAAACACACACATACACACTAACATGCATATATAAATACATATTTATATAAAGAAACACATGCACATATATGTATATACATATATATTTATATATGCAAACTTCTGTTTTTCATATGAAAAGTAGAGGTTTGGGACTTTCAAATGGGACAAACTTGTGGAAAAGTATGAAAGCATGTAAGTACCTTAAAGTAGGAGACTAGTTTTTATTTTGCCTGTTTTTTCTAGGTCACCCTACCTTGAAAATGGTAGGAACTAAATAAATTTTGTGGTTTGAATTGGATTAGATTGGGGTGCATTAATTTGGATCGGATTGAATTAAATCTGAACATACTATCCATGATGGTGAAAAGGTGTAATATGATTAAAACTTACTTAGATCAATGTCTTTAGCAATGTAGATATACTTTCTACTGGTACAGAACCTCTTTTCTTGTCACATTTGCATAATTGTTTTCAATAATCCATTCCTAGTGGATTCACTGTACATGGGAAGTCTTCCTCTAGGACCTTTTAATATATTGTTAATATTTGTGTAGTGCTTGGACTGTGCATCTGTTATCCCCCAGGCATTTTCCCATTCACATATGTACTTCATGGGTCGAAAATGGCACTTCTTGCATGGTTCAACCTTACTTGTACATAATCCATGTCTTTTCAACTTTAATCATCTGAAGCTTTGTTTCTAGGAGCATCATGGTAAATAATATGATTTGCATGATATCAGTAGAAGCAATGGTGACAGCAATGAACCAAGCATAGGGGACAAAATCAAGCAAATCAAACCAATATAGAAGTTCATGGTAAGAATTTTAAGAATTCTGCCTCTGAAAGCAGTGTGAAATAAACTAGAGTCCATGTGGTCAGAACATGAAGATGAACTCAGTGAAGGATGAAAAATGAAAAGTGATCCATATGAAGTATCACTCCACGAAATCTCAAGTTTTTTTAGGCATTTTGCCATTTCTTGCTGTTCAGTTATTTTTGAGTCAGGTGAGACACTTTTTGAACCCATTTGAGATTTTCTTGGCAAAAACAGCATAATGGTTTGCCATTTCCTTCCCTAGCTCATATTATAGATGAGGAAATTGAGATTAACAAGATTAAGTGACTTGCCTAGGGTCACATAGCTAATGAGTGTTTGTGGCCAGATGTGAACTCAAGAACATAAGTCTTTCAGAGTCATGCTTGGACTTCACTGTGCCTCAGTTCATGTGTGTGTGTGTGTGTGTGTGTATGTGTGTGTATGTATGTGAATGTGTATATGTATATACAAACATACATATAGACATATACACAGGCATGCATATGCATGCACACATTTATATACGTATGTATATACACAATACATTTGTATACACATAAATACACACATGC
The DNA here is from genome assembly GCA_028658325.1 of Potorous gilbertii. NCBI lineage: Eukaryota > Metazoa > Chordata > Mammalia > Diprotodontia > Potoroidae > Potorous > Potorous gilbertii. The sequence continues at coordinate 6,749 of JAQQSK010012856.1, read as the reverse complement.
GTGTATATACATGTACGCATGTATGTACACATGTGCATTTATATACACACCCATATATACATACACATTTATACTCACACATATATGTATATAAATGTATGCACACATATACATATAGATATACACATACATATACACATATACGTGTGTGCATAAATATATATATATGAGGAGATTGACTTCTGGGGTTCCTTCAAATTCTGTAAAAGATTATAACATTACGATCCTAAGTATGAGTTTTGAGTACATCTAGTGATGGTTTAGGACTAAAACCGGGAATTTTGGAATTCTGTACCTGAGATTTCATAGGAGAGAATATCGAGTAGATAAACTCTCATCGGAGTGTCAAAATATTAGGAGAGACCCTAATAATAAGGAGGCTGTGCCTTGAGCTGGGCATAAAAACAATCCTTTGCAATCAACCTCTGGAAGATCTCAGCCACAGCAAAATCCCATAACTGCTTCTGGTCATGAAGACCTGCTATAAAACAAACTTGTCACATTAATACTGTAAATCCTCATTTTCAGGACTACTGCTCAGTGAATAGCCATAGGTATGTAAGTATTGAGATGCCCCCACACTTAAAGCAGGACTCATACACTAGAGGTAAATTTCCAGCATATTTGTCCTTGCTTGAAGGCCATTCCCTTCACTTTGACATTAAACTTCTTCTGATTATTGACTCTTGTCTCTAGCTTGCTCTGTTCAGCTCTGGCCACCCACAGGATGATTCTGTGCAGATGATAGGACATAAAGATCAGTAACTGACCTATAGATAGATAGTCCTGGAGAATTGCTTAGAATACTATGAGGTTAAATAATTTACTAATGGCCACACAACTACTTTGTTTCAGAACTTGAATCCATGTTTTCTTAATTTCAGGGCTCTATTTTCTTAGACTTAAATTTATTGATTGACAGACTTTTAGTTTTCAACATTCATTTCCACAAGATTTTGAATTCCAAATTTTTTCTTCATCTTTCCCCTGACCACAGCCTGAGACAGCATGCATTCTGATTACTCTTTTCCCCCAGTTTGTCCTCCCTTTTATTTTCCTCTCTTCTATCCCCTTCCCCTTTACTTTCTTGAAGGGTAAGAGAGATTTCTAAACCTTATTGTATTTATATATTATTTCCCAGTTGTATGTAAAAGCAATTTTAACATTGTTTTTAAAGCTTTGATTTTCAAAACCTCTCTCTTCTTCCCTCCCCACCCACCCCCACTGAGAAGAAAAGCAATTCAATATAAGTTAACAGCTCAATAGCAGTCACATTGTGGAAGACTAACTATATTTCCTTCTATCCTATCCTGCCATAAAATTAGGTTTTCTTTTATGCTGTCCCTTTTCTAAACTGTTTGCTTTTGACTATCCCCTCCAGGAATCTACACTCCCTTCTTTCATCCCACCCCCTTTTATCCCCTTCCCCTCTTATCAGTAGGTAAAATACCCAATTAAGTGTGTTATTCACACCTTAAGCCAAATCTGATTAGAGTAAGATTCATTCATTCCTTCTAACCTCTCCCCTCTCCCACTTCATTGTAAAATCTTTTTCTTTCCTCTTTTATGTGAGATAAGCTACTTCTCCCTTTTTCCTTCTCCAAATACATTCTTCTCTCATCCTTTCATTTTGTTTTTTTAGCTATTATTCCTACATATTCAACTCACCATGTACCATTTCTCTCTATCTCTCTATCTATCATCTATCTTTCCTTCTGTCTGTCTGTCTATTCTATGAAGCATTTACAGAACAGATAATTACAATACTATATGAAATATTTGGGAAAATTGACAAAGAAGGAATCCTACAAAATTCTTTTTTTATACAAATATGGTGCTGATGTCTAAACCAAGAAGAGCCAGAGAAAGAAAATTAGCGACCAATTTCTCTAATGAATATACATGCAAAAATTTTAAATGAGATATTAGCAAAAAAAAAAATTATAGAAATTTATCAAAAGAATAATACACTTTTGTCAGGTAGGAGTTATACAAGGAAGGCAGGGCTGGTTCCATTTTAGGAAAACTATAGCAAATTGGTCATAGCAACAACAAAACTAACAGAAATCATATAATTTTCTCAATAGATGCAGAAAAAGCTTTTGACAAAATACAGCACCCATTCCTATTGAAAACACTGGAGAGCATAAGAATAAATGGAGCCTCCTCAAAATAATAAATAGTATCTACCTAAACGTATAAACAAGCATTCCATGAAATTTGGATGTTACATGTATTTCTGATAAGAAAATGGTGAAACAAGGATGTCCATTATCACCATTGTTATTCAACATGACAGTAGAAATGTTAGTATCTGCAATAAAAGGAGAAAAGGAAATTGAAGAAATTGGAATAGGCAAAGGAGAAACTAAATTATCACTCTTTGTGGATGATATGATGATATACTTAGAGAATCCTAGAGAATCAAGTAAAAAACTACTTGACATAATAAACAAATTTGGCAAAGTTGCAAGATACAAAATAAACTTACATAAATCATCTACATCTCTATATATTACTAACAAAGCCCAACAGTAGGAGATAGAAAGAGAAATTCCGCCTAAACTTACTGTAGACACTACAAAATATTTGAGAATCTCCCTGCCAAAACAAACCCAGGAGCTATATGAACATAATCATGAGATACTTTTTTCAGAAATAAAGCCAGATCTAAATAATTGGGAAAATATCAGTTGCTCATAAGTAGACTGAGCTAATATAATAAAAATGACAATTCTACCTAAATTAATTTACAGTGCCATACCAAACTACCAAAAATTATTTTAGAGAGCTAGAAAAAAATATCAAAATTCATCTGAAAGTACAAAAGTTCCAGAATTCCAAGGGAATTAATGAAAAGAAACACTTGGGAAGGTGGCCTAGCCTTACCAGAGGTTAAATGGTTTCATACAGCAGCAATCATTAAAACAACTTGATAAGAAATTCAGGGGTAGATCAGTGAAACAGGTTACATACACAAGACACAGTTATCAATGATTATAGTAGTCTACTGTTTCACAAACCCAAGGATCCAAGCTTCTGGGATAAGAGCTCACTGTTTGAAAAAATCTGCTGGGGTAATTTGAAAATGTCTGACACCATATACCAGAATTAAGTCCAAATGGGTACACAATTCAGGTGTAAAGGTTGATACTCTAAACAAAGTAAGGAAGCAAGGAGCAGTTTATTTGTCAGATTTGTGGAGAGTGGAGGAATTTATGACCAAACAAGACATAGAGAGCATTATGAAATACAAAATGGATACTTTTGGCTACATTAAAAAGAAAAGCTTTTGCATAAAGCCAAGGCAACCAAGAGTAGGAGGGAATCAAAAAGGTGGAAAGAATTTTTACAACTAGTATCTGTGATAAAAGTCTCATTGCTAAAATATATAGAGAACTGAGTCAAATCACAAAAATACAAGTCATTCTCTAATTGATAAATTGTCAAAGGATATGAACAGGCAGTTTTCAGAGGAAGAAATTAAAACTATATATAGTCATATGAAAACATGCTCTAAATTGCTACTGATTAAAGAGATGCAAATCAGAACAACTCTGAGATACTACATCACACCAATCTGATGTGCTAACATGACAAAACAGGAAAATGATAAATGTTGGAGAAGATGTAGGAGAGTTGAAATATTAATTGGTGGAGCCATGAGATGATCCAACCATTTTGGGGAGCAATTTTGAACTATGCCCAGAAATAAAAATATGTATACCCTTTGACCCAGCAAGGGCTGTATCCCAAAGGGATAAAAAAAATGGGAAAAAAGAAACACCTATGCAAAAAAACAGCTCTCTTTGTGATGTCCAAAAACTGGAAATTGATGGGATGTCTATCAATTCAGAAATGTCTGAAAAAGTTGTGGTATATGAACATAATGGAATACTACTGTGTTCTACGAAATGATGAACAGGAGGGCTTTAGAAAACCTGGAAAGATTTGTATGAACTGATGCTAAGTGAAATGAGCAGAACCAGGAGATCATTGTACATAGTAAGATTTGCGTGTGAGAAATGTATCTGATAAACTTAACCCTTCACAGCAATGCAAGGATGTAAAACATTTCTAAAGAACTCATAATGCAAAATGTCATCCACATCCAAAGAAAGAACTACGGAACCAGTATGCAGAATGAAGCAGAATATTTTTCTCTTTTGTTTGACTTTGGGTTTTACTCATGCTTTCTCTCAATTGTTTTCATTCTTCTATGGGACATGATTAATGTGGGAAAAGTGTTTAATAAGAATGTGTGTGTAGAACCCCTATAATATTGCAGGCCATCTTTGGGAGGGAAGGGGAGAAAATTTAAAATGTATGGAAGTGATTGCTAAAAATTGAAAAAAAAATTAATTTTTAAAAAGAATACTTGAAAGTCCTCTATTTCATTTAATGTCCATTTCCACCCCACACCCCTGAGGGATTGTACATAGTTTTGTTGGATAAATGATTCTTGATTTTAATCCAAGTTCTTCTGACCTCCTTTGTCCTATGAAATATCATGTTTCAAGCCCTCCAATCACTTAATGTAGAAGATGATAGATCTTGTGTTATTCTGATCACATTTCCACAGTACTTAAATTGTTTCTTTCTGACTACTTATAATATTTTCTCCTTGATTTGGGAACTCTGGAATTTGGCTACAATATTCCTAGGAGTTTTCCTTTTATAATCTCTTTCAGGAGGCTATACCCCATTACTTGTATTTCTTTTTTCCCAGTTGCATGCAAAAACAATTCTCAACATTCATTCCTAAAACTTTGAGTTGCAACTTCTCTCCCTACCTCCCTCCCCACTCATCTCAACTGAGAAGGGAAGCAATTCAATATAGGCTATATATGTGTAGCTTTGCAAAAGACTTCTATAAGAGTCATGTTGTGTAAGATTCTTCCCCTCCATTGATTCTATTCTCTCTTTTAACTTTGTCCTTTCCCAAAAGTGTTTACTTCTAATTACTCCCTCCTCCCATTTACCCTCCCTTCTATCATCTCCTCTAGTCTACTTATCCTCTTCTCCCCTACTTTCCTGTCGTGTGAGATAGATTTTCATATCACATTGAGTGTGCTTGTTATTCCCTCCTTAAGCCAAATGTGATGAGAGTAAGCCTCACTTTTTCTCTCTTACCTCCCACTTTTTCACCTCTATTGAAAATGCTTTTCCTTGCTTCTTTTATGAGAGATAGTTTGCCCCATTCAATTTCTACCTTTCTCCTTCCAACATATTCCTTACTCATCCCTTAATTTTATTTTCTTAGGTATCATCCCTTCCTATTTAATTCATTCTGTGCCCTCTGTCTAACATACATGCATATAATCCCTCCAGGTGCCCAAATACTGAGAAAAGTTTCAAGAGTTACAAATATTATCTTTTCATGCAGGAATATAAACTGTTCAATTTTAGTAAGCCCCTTAGGATTTTTATTTCCTGTTTACCTTTTCATGCTTCTTTGACACTTGTATTTGACAGTCAAATTTTCTATTCAGCTCTGGTGTTTTCATAAAGAATGCTTGAAAGTCCTCTATTTCATTGACTCACCACTTTTCCCCTGAATTATTATACTCAGTTTTGCTGGGTAGGAGATTCTTGATTTTAATCCTAATTCCTTTAAACTCTAATATTATATTCCAAGCCTTTCAATTCCTTAATGTAGAAGTTGCCAGATGTTGTGTTATCCTGATTATATTTCCACAATACTCTAATTGTTTATTTCTAGCTCCTTGCAAAATTTTCCCCTTGACCTGAGAACTCTGGAATTTGACTATAATGTTCCTAGGAGTTTCTCTTTTTGGATCTCTTTCAGGAGGTGATCAGTGAATTCTTTCAATATTCATTTTACCCTCTTGTTCTAGAACATCAGGACAGTTTTCTTTGATGATTTCATAAAAGATGATGTTTAGGCTCTTTATTTTAATCACCGCTTTCAGGTAGTCCAATAACTTTTAAATTGTCTCTCCTGGATCTAGTTTTCAGGTCAGTTGTTTTTTTCCAATGAGATATTTCACATTGTCTTCTATGTTTTCATTCTTTCGGTTTTGTTTTGTAGCTTCTTGATTTCTTATAAAGCTATTAGCTTCCATCTGCTCCATTCTCATTTTTAAAGAAATATTTTTCTCAATGAACTTTTGAACCTCCTTTTTCCATTTCGTTAATTCTGCTTTTTAAAGCATTCTTCTCCTCATTGGTTTTTTGGACTTCCTTTGCCATTTGAATTAGGCTGTTTTCAAGGGTATTCTTTTCTTTAGCATTTTTGGGGTCTCCTTTAGCAAGCTGTTGACTCACTTTTCATGATGTTCTTGTGTTGCTCTCATTTCTCTTCCTATTTTTTTCCTCTGCCTCTCTTACTTGATTTTCAAAATCCCTTTTTGATATCTTCCTTGGTCTGAGACCATTACATATTTATTTTGGTGGTTTTGGATGTATCCTCTGATGGCAAGTATTGTTCTTCCTCATCTGAAAGGATGGAAGAAAATACCTGTTCACCAAGAAATTATAGCTTTATTTTTTTCCCTTTTTTGGGCATTTTCCCAGCCAGTTACTTGACTTTTGAGTACTTTGTCAAGAGGAGGGTATACTCTAGGGATCTGTAAGTTCTCAGTTCCTCCATGGTGACACAATTAAGGGAGAGGAGTTTACTTCTCTCCTGGCCTGTGCACTAGTCTGGGAGCAAACAAAATCTTTTCTGCCCATGATCTGTGAGTAAGGTTTCCCTTTCCACAATTGTCTCCAGCTCCACCAGCACT
>JAQQSK010012854.1:0-11705 GCA_028658325.1 Potorous gilbertii | reverse complement strand
GTGTCAAGTGTCTGGTGTGAGATTTGAACCCAGCTCCTTCTGACTCTTGCACTGGTACTTTATCCACTGTATCACCTAGCTGCCCCCTTGCCCTGCCTCAACTCACACCCATAAAGCACTTGATGGGACAGACCAACTAAGAGGTGAATACATGGATATTCAGACATTCACCCTACTTCACCTGATACCAAATGACCTTCTCCATTAATGTCTTGCTGCAATTTCATGAAATAAAGGCAACTGGCATGTTTTCTTAAATCCTCCAGGAAAATTTTGTTTTCAGTGAGGTCTGAACACTGTGGGTGTTCACATTGGGCGTTCTCAGAGGGGGGGTGTTTCCATTCCACAATATTTTGGTCTTAATGTGGAAATAATTTTAATTGTGTACACCAGGAAAATGGAAAATAGGTCACAGGATTCATGAGTCTTCTATTGAATTTGGCTGCAATGAGCACATCCGTCATTTTTACATGTGATGGCGACAAATGGCCAAGCCCCAAAAGAAAACCATTTTTCCTTCCCTTTCCAAGCCCTGTATTTTGCATACTTGGAATATTAGCATATAGAAATGATTAACACAATGCTTCCTGTGAATTTACTGTGGTGTCCCAAATCTCATAATCACTGCACATTTAAGAATTCAAATTGTATGCTAAAATTATTTTAAATTTGTGAAAATGTCCACATGGATAAATTAGACAATATTAAATATTCCTTTGGATAGAATTGGTAGGTATTTCATTTTTGAAGCAGAAAAATATATGTATATACACATACATTTGTATTTGCAATTATGTGTATATACATACAAATATATGTGTGTATGTATATTTTTAAAAATCTATTGATCTTTCTCTAAACACATATGTATATAAGAATACACACACATAATATACAATGTTCCCATACATACACATACATACTCTGTGGGAAAGTCACAACCTCTTGGTGTTCTAAACAATTATCTAAAACTGTCAACTGAGGAAAAGTTACTGAAAGGTTCTAACTTGCATTGGTGGAGAACGTTTCCTTATCTTAGAGTTCCCTTTACCAATTATTTTTCGACACAACCAAGGTTAAGTAACTTGCCCAGAGTCACACAGCTAGTGTCTGTGGCTGGATTTGAACTCAGGTCTTTCTGACTCCAGGGCTGGGGCTTGTTCTACTGCAGCACCCAATTAAATCCACTTCCAACTCCTATCAACTATGTCAGTGCAGTAACGGATTCTTCCTTTATTAGAGATTCTCAAGTCAAATTGTTAATAACAGAGACCATTGTTAAAATTCACTTTTTTTCTGGGTCAAAATGCTGAACCTGGTTTTCCTCTCACCATAAGTCATTGTGAAGGCATTCAGGAATTCCCCCAAAGAGACAGCACAGCCTTGGTCCCACAGGATGTAATGCCATCTTGAGAAGATGTTTTGCCTTGAGTGTGCTAAGGCCATACAACCTAGAAAGCTGGTATGGCCCTTGGTGGAGGGGTGAAAGGTAGTGGGGTAGTGTTTCATCCTCAGTTAAATTCTAAGCAGCTGATACATCCAATGGGGACTGGTTAAAAAGGAGAAGAATCAATGAGTATATGAGAACTGTCTTTAAATACTTGAAAAGATGCTGTTTGGAAGAATCATAGACTCAATCTATTTGACTCTAGAGGGTGAAACTGGAAGCAACAGTGAATGTTGCAAAAACCCAGATTTAGGCTTGATGTCTGGAACAGCCTACTAGCAACAAGGGTGATCCAGAAGTGGAATGTGCTGCCTGGACAGGAAGATTCTTCCCTCCCATTGGAGGTCTAGAAAGAAAGGTTGGATGACCACAGGCCAGGGTTATTTGATGAGGGGATTCTTGTGGTGGTATCACTGACCTTTTAGACAATGTGCTTCTGTAATGACAATGGCCTCTTTGAGGTCTCTTTCACTGAGCTGGAAAGTTGTTAAACCCAACCTCCCTTTACCCCTCAGTTTATAGACGAGGAAACCAAACTTGGGCCAAGAGAGTTGAATGATCTGCCCAAACTCACACAGATATTAAGAGCCAGAGGTGAGATTTGAACTCCAATCTTCGAATTCTAAAGCCACTGTTCTTTACCACTGTACTATCAAAAACATGGCATCCATATTGTTTGCATAGTGCCTGGGATATAGTAAGTGCTTAATAAAGTCTTCTATCTGTGTCTGTCTATCATAAACACTAGTAGCACAGATAGAAGTCTGATGAGCAAGTGACCCTATGAAGCAGCATCATTCTTATCCTCTGTCTGGTCAACAAATGCTTCTGGGTCCCCAGTGATGGGGAGTAATGGGCACTTTGGAACATTACAAAGAATAGAGAAAGGTCTAGTCCTGCCCTCAAAGGAACTCACATGCTATAGGAAAGGATGGGGTCCATCATTCCAAAGCTGAGAAATAGACAGCTTTAGCTCTAAAATGGTGGTTTAAAAATGAGACCAAGGATATGTATGTTGGGGGTTCAAGGAGGCCAGTGGACAGAAAGAATTGTCTCATATTTGGTTATAGATCTTATACATATTTAAGGACAAGAATATTACAAAGGCATCTTGTTGAGGGTGTTCAACTGAAAACTTTCTAAACATTTGGAAATCTATGTATGAAGAATTCCTGTTTCTTGAAATTTGAAAAGTTTATTATTTCTCATTTTTGATCATTTAAAATGGGTTCTTTACTATAGGCAGTCTTACGTAGTGGTTTTGAAATTGGGCCTTACTTTCCTAAGTAAAGTAGGAAGGAAGGAAGAAAGGGAGGGAAGGAGGGAGGGAGGAAGGAACTAGAAGCCCTTGGGGATCCCTATGATGAATTTCTACATATTTCTGGCCTTGGTTTCCTCTTTGTAAAATGAATGGATTGGATTAGATTACTTACGGAATCTCTTCTAAGGGATTCTTAACCTGAGATCTGTGAACTTAAAAAAAGATTTTTTTTATAACTATATTAGAACATATTTGCTTTCTGTATATTTTATACCTTTCAAAACAACAGCCTGAGATGGAGTTCAGTAGCCTTACCAGACTGTACACACACACACACACACACACACACACACACACACACACATACACACACACACACGCACACACAAATGGTTAAGAATTCCTACTTTAGAGATCTGAATTTTGAACTTTTCAGTGAAGCTAGTCCCTTATTGCATCTTAAGAGTTTTGTTTGTTTTTAAGGGTCGAGTGGGGAGGGGGAGTAATTTCGAGTTTGTGATTTTGCTGGTACCTGGGAAACTTCAGGCATGCTAACTAATACCTCCTGTATTAGCCATTCATCTGTGATTTATAGTCTTCAAGAAAGTTGGTTGAAGCAAATCAAGTGACTCCTCCAGGGTCACACAGTTGGTATATGTCAGAGATAGGACTTAGACCCATGTCTTTCTGACTCCAAGGTCAGGATGCTCTGCTATTTCTCTAAAATGAAACTATATTATGAGAAAATCATAATCATAAATCAAAAGCATGTGCTAATATTCACTTGGTGCCTGAAAAGATGCCATCTGTATGGCTATCTGGGCTTGAGAAGTCAGAGACTCACCCCATTTATTCCCTTCCCTTTTTGAAGTACAGCACAGCATGTCTAAGTACACCCAGGACTCTGTCAGAATCAGAAATGTGGCAAATCATTGAGGGAAGGGGATAGATCAAATGATCTCTGACATCTCTTCCATTGTTGACCTTCTGTGATGTTTGGCAGCTGGCAACAACTTGTGCAACTGAGTCACACCATGTTCTCTATACAGGGCTATGAGCATGTGCATCTCTTGAGTGTAGAGACCCTTCCTTCCTTCCTTCCTTCCTTCCTTCCTTCCTTCCTTCCTTCCTTCCTTCCTTCCTTTCTTTCTTTCTTTCTTTCTTTCTTTCTTTCTTTCTTTCTTTCTTTCTTTCTTTCTTTCTTCACCATCCTGACTCTTCTACTAAGGCACACCTTTGGCCATGATACTAGCAAGCTGTGCTTCTATGTCCTTTGCACAGTAGGAGTGATTCTCATCCTTCCTCTCACCCCACATAAGAGTATAAATAGCATATACTTGAAAATAGCCTGCCCTGGAGACATCAAAGAGGTAAAATTGCTGTAAGAAAGCATCCTAACCACTTGCTACCAAATATCTTAATTCTTCTTTCTGTGGATGTCGCTTGGAAGTTTCTAATTTCATCTTTGTTTCCCAGAAGGAATGGCAAAGAAAAGGAAACATAATCTTCAGGTTGGTTTTAATATGGTAAAGAACCTGTGATTTTGGTGTGAGTGGTTATAATCATGATCTAGAGAGTTTCTTAAGGCTTGGGGAATTGAAATTTGGCCATGGTAGTGAGCAAGTGTGAGTCAGGATTTGAACCCATGTTTCTACTGACTCTGGACCGAGTCCTCTTTCCACTTGATCACATTGCCTAGAGTGAACATACCATCTAAAGACATCAACAATGGGAGATGACAAACCTTACAAATTTCAAGAAACCAAAGGAATTTGCCACCCATCAATTTCCAAAGGGCCAGAAGGTTTTCAAATGGCTAGTAACTGCAAGCCGCCTTGTTCACATTTTGATGCTTGAGTATACTTAAGCAAAAAGGAGAAGGTTTGAAATGCCTTCTGAGGCACGTTTCCTCCATTCCCTCCTCAATGATCCTTTGAAAATGTTCTTTCTGTTGCACCAACATCTGTGCCAAAGTGTGGAATGTTGCAGGACCAGTTTGTGGTGTTAGAAGGTGAGGCCCCATCCAGTTAGCTGATTGCAATAGCTTTGTGATGATGTGATTCTCTGTTGGTGTTGGAGCTCTCACTGCATGATTCAGCATTAAATATGGATTCACAGGGTCATAGAGCCAGAAGGGACTTTAGGGAGCATGGATCCCTTCATTTTACAGAAGAAAAACTGAAGCCCCTCAAATTGAAGTGACTTTCCTAGGGTCATACAGGTACTAAGTGTCTAAAACTAGATTGAAACAAGTGGGCCTGATTTGTGTCTTCCAAGCCCCTAACAGAGCTTTCCACAAAGTAGACAATTAAATCATATTGCGTAGTCTATTACTTTAATTAGATTTGGACAATATTTTCCACTTCCTAATAAATGGAAGCTGGGCATATGAATGGAACCATTTGTAGATGGTGCTAGCATGCATATTCCTGGAAGGGTGACAGACACTAGAATACAGCAATTGTCTCCTGGACCAGGTTTAATTACCAACTGCTGGCTTCTTTCTGTAACAAAGAAATGTCTAGAATAAGTAGACTTCTCCTTTTGGGGAAGTGCTTTTTGGTTCTCCCTATAAAAAATGTAACCTTCTTTGGGACAGGGACGACTTCATTTTGGTATCATCTTTATATCATCAGGGCCTGGATTAGTGCTTGACACGCGGAGGTGACCAATAAACGCTTATTCATTGATTGGGCACCCATTTCTCCTAGTTGTTGGAGTATCAATACATTGACCTTTGACTGTTTAGCTTTCTTCTTTTTCCCTGATCTTGTATCACACTTGCCCCAGTTACTTTGTTATGCCGACTTCCCAGAATTCAAAGTAATAATGAAAATCCCATATTGGTACATGTTGGGACCAGGGTAATGCATGGTGGGTGTGATAAGTGAAAGATGGTTATGATCAGGCTTTAGGACATTACCAAGGATGAACTGTGCAAGAAAAGAAAAATGGAGGATGTTGTGAGAGAGATTTGTGAGAGGAAAGTAGAATGGGTAAGTTATATCACAATGGGCAACTTATAGGTTCCATTGGTATGCATGCAGTGTCAAGAGACATGGAGAAAGATTCTTTCATATTGGGTGAGACCTCTATGGAGAACTGACAGCACAACATGGATACATGGATCAATATGGTGACAGTTGTAAAGGAGGAAAGAACATAGTTGGGTAGCTATGTGCATTCTTGGAGGGTAATCCACCTCAATGAGATCCCATATCCATCCAACAATTCACATTCCAAAATAACTTAAAGTTGATAAAGCACCCCATGACTGAGATGATGGAAGTATTATTATTTGTACTCTGCAGATGAGTATGGGTTCCCCATTCTCCATTTCCCAAAAGCTCTAGGTTGGGAAATGATTTGCCTAAGACCACATGGCTTCTAAGTGTTAAAGCCAGGATTTGAGCCTAGGTGTCTTTTCTCTTCATTTCAATGCACTTTCCATGGCACCCAAATTAAATTGTGGGAACCCAGAAGTAGGTACTTTTGTTGGTAAACCATGGAATGACCATAGAAACATTTTTAAGACCATCTAGGAGAAAGTGGAGGATTTGGAGTCAAGGTCAGATTTTGGCTCTAACATTTATTAGCTATCTAGTCCTGAGCAAGTCACAACCTTTCTCAGCATTAATTTGCTCATCTCTAAAATGAGAATGTGTTGCAAAGATAAAATGAGATAACTTATTATGTAAACCTTGAAGCACTATATAAATATTAGCCCATCATTTCATCATCATTGTTGCTACATAATGGGCTTTCCAGTTTTCACCTGGAAAGTGCTAAGGTGCTTTCTTACTATTTCTCCACGTTTGGTCAGAGTACCAGTTTGCAGCTGTGACAATCCAGCAACAGATCTTCTTTGTGTTTCTATTTTAAAGGAAATAGTGGAAAAATGCGGATCCTTGCTCCACATGGGCCTTCAGGAGAACAGGATGGCAGCATGCCTAGAGATTCATAGCTTGTCATAAGTCTGTTATTCTACCCAAGGGTCCAGTGGGTTGTCCAAATGTTGCCTTTCAACTGAGGTAAGGGAGAAAGCAGCCAGGTAGGAGGAAGCTGGGAAGAAAACGGATTCCCATCCAAAGGTGGTGCCCTGTGCTTCATCATTTTGTCCTAGAATAGTAGAACTATTGGTGTGAGTCTGATTGAGTTCAGCAACGCTACTTCCGTTAAGTGACCTCATTCCGTCAAATTATTGCTAGTTTAAAGGGCCCTCATGCTTGCTGACACTTTTTCGCTGCTTGCTTGTGTAAATGGCATCATTATTTTTCTCCTCTGGTTTTTTCTCCTTATATTTCAACTTGAACTCAGCTGCCCTCCTCCCTCGCCCTGGACTTTTGAAGCAATTTTCAAAGGAATGAAAGAAGACCCGAGCCTTTAACGCCATGTTTTGCTTTCTTGCTGGTAGCTAAGGAATTTTTTGAAGAGAGAAAAAGGAAAGGTCCCTTCGTTCTTTCCTTCCACTTATTTATTTACTTACTTAGCTGAAAACTTGCTGACCCACTTACTGAATTCCAATCCCACACAGCTTGGCCCCAGCCCAGCCAGCACTTCTGATTGGTTGCTTAATTCCTGCTTCCTGCTGGGGCTGTGACCACCTGTTCTTGTCTGTAGTGCTACAGATGCAGAGAATCATGGGGACTTAGCCTAAGAGGGGCCTGAGAACTAACTATCAAATCCCTCTTTTTTTATAAATATGGAAACTGAGGCATACTGCAAAGATTAACTCCTGATTCCTTTGTTGTTGTTTAGTCATTTTTAATTGTGTCCAACTCTTTGTTTTAATTTGTGTTCAATCCCAATTTGGGATTTTCTTGGTAGAGATACTGGAGTGGTTTGCCATTTCCTTCTCCAGCTCATGTTACAGATGAGGAAATTGAGCAAATAGAGGTTAAGTGACTTGCTCAGGATCATCCAGTGTTTGATTAAGTGTTTGAGGCTGGATTTGAACTCGCGAAGATGAGCCTTACTGATTCTAAACCCAGTCAGTGCTTTATCCATTGTACATCTTAGCTGCCCTCCTGGATCTTTACTCCATCCCCTTTCTAGAAAGAATAAGGTACAAGAGCACTCTTACCTTGGTGAATTTTTTTGTTAGGATTTGGAAACTGGCAGAGGAGGACAGCCACTATCAGCCCTCAAGGGTTATTTTTTTAAGCTGACGATAAGGCCAAGAAAAACAACCAAAATAATCAGCTGTAATCTCTATTCTATCACTGCTATTTTTAAAACTGTTCATTAAAGTAAAAAAAAAAATTCTTCCTTCTGACAAATCCGAATGGATTTCAGATTATTGAGAGATGGTTTATAACAAAGTACTGTCTGAACAGATAAAAGATTCCAATTTCATTCGTTTAAATGCTTTCAGGAGGCCATTTAATTGCTTTTCAAATTTAATATAATTTGCTTTGTAAAACCTGGAAAATAAAACAAAAGATTAGGGAAATAGGATAAGGAGACAAGACCTTATTAGTATAGGAGGTGAGGGCCAAATTCTAGGCTCTGCATTCATTCTTTCCAAAAGCTAATTAGATGAAGGGACATTTTATCTGTAGAGTGCATACTCCCTGCCTCCTAACACTCTCCCCCCACACTTCTGAGTTGTTTTGATAGAAAAGTGAGCTAAGGACAAAGACTCCTTCTTGAGGGTGGATCAAATCAGCTGGGAGTGTTGGGAGTTCATGTTTAGAGGGCTGTAAGGTCTCTAGGACCTAGGCACTTAATTCTCTCATCTTCAGTTTCTCTGATGTAAAACACAGGGCATCCTCCAAGAGCCCAAAATCTAGCTCAACATCCTCCATCCCTCTCATTCCAAGCCAAATTGCTAGAGCTGAGTGTTGCTTCTGCTTTACCTTCCTCTGCCTCGTCACCGCCTACCCCCACAAGACCTCATTTGGGACACCACCACTTCATTGAAACTGTTCTCTCCAAAGGTTACCACCCATCTTTTAAGGGTTAAAACTGGGTGTGGGGGTGAGGAGGAGTGTGGAGGGGAGTCTTTTCTTAATCCTCATCCTTGACTTCTCTCTGTAGCTCTCAATTCTCTTGGTCACTTCTCCTAGCTATCCTTCCCCCCCATTCTCCTTCTACTCCCCAGACTGCTTCTTCTTGGGCCCCTTTGTTAAACCTGTGTCTCCCACCCTTTTGTGGTTGTGGTTCAATCATTTTAGTCTTGTCTCACTCTTTGTGACCCCATGGACTGTAGTACACAAAAATCATAGCACTTATGTAGCCCCTACTACGTGCAGGCTAAGTGCTTTATGGATATCTCATTTGAGACGAGATAGTTTCACAGATTTGTCTCTGTTCAGATTTTAACTCAGAACAACCCTATGAGATAGATGTTACTATGACCATGTTACAGTTGTTTCCAACTCTTTGTCACCCCATTTGAGTATTGTTTTGTTTTTTTTGACAAAGATCCTGAAATGATTTGCCATTTCCTTCTCTATCTCATTTTATAGATGAGGAAAATGAGACAAACAGGGTTAAGCCCAGGGTCACACAGTCAGCAAGTGTCTGAGGCTGGATCTGAACTCAGGTCTTCCTAAGTCAAGGTCCAGCACTGTATGTTTTGTACTACCTACTGTCCATCCCCCAGAAGACTTTGAATTTATTACACACACACACACACACACACACACACACACACACACACACACACACAAACACACACACACATACACACATGCTTTGTCCTCTAATAGAATGTAAATTCCCTGCCAGCAGGGAATATTTCATAATCGTTTAATTCCAGTATGTGGCACAAAGTAGCTATTTAATCAATACTTGTTGATTAATTGATTATGATCCAGATCTAGAGCTGAAGGAAAGGTCAGAGGCCATCTGCTTCAACCTTCTCTTTTTATAGACGAGGAGACTGAGGTCCAGAGAGGTGACCTGACTTAGCCAATCACAAAAGTTATTAGTATCGGAGGTGGAATTTGAACTGAGCTCTTCTGCCTCCAAAGACAGGGCTCTTTCCATTGTACCACTAAATTCACAGAGAGATTTCTTCACCAGGTCAGCCACAGGGTAATGGATTCTTTTGTCCACCAATTCTCAGGAAGATTGCCTAAGTTGTAGAAGGGTTATAATCTGTGCTGGTGAAAGGTTTACTCACACTGATGAACTGATGGTTTTTTGTTTTTTTTTTTAATGTGAAATATCTTCTACTTCCAATCTTGGGTTTGTTTAAAATTAAGCATAGGAATGACTTTTTAATGCAAAACTAATAAAATTAATTTAAAAAATTGATTTAGGAATAGGGAGAAAGACAATCTTTTCTGGTTGATGACTACCATGCCAGGGAAGGCACCTAAAATTAATCATCAAAATATCACATCTGTATTCAGAAGTGGACAGGGCAACTAGGTGGCACAGTGGATGAAGTACTAGACCTGAAGTCAGGTGGATATGAGTTCAAATCCAGTCCCAAGACACTTCCTAGCTGTGTGACCCTGGGCAAGTCACTTCACCCTGTTTGCTCAGTTTCCTCTTCTGTAAAATGAGCTGGAGAAGGAAATGGCAAACTATTCTGGTATCTTTTCCAGGAAAATCCCAAATGTGGTCATGAAGATCCACTAAACAACAAATTCAGAGGGGGAAGGAGAACATGGATGATGTAAGTAAATTCCTAATAGCACTGCTAGCAAAAGTCCTCCCAATCTGCATACAGTTTTCAGAGAAGCTGAACTGAGCTGAGTGGGTGGGGAGTGGGGAAACCTTCCTATGCCACACTTGCTTTATAATTCAATTTGTATTTATCTCCCCAATTAGAGCATTCAGTGGAGTATGAGGCAGCCTTCTTTCCTAGGATGAAGAAAAGCTCACTTCCTTTGGCTCACATGTGATTTTATTTGATTATCTTAGCTCTGTGGTTTTCCATTTGCTTAGAAGCTTTCTGACCCGGAAGGTAAGAGACCAGTGTTCCTCCTGCCATGTGACCTGGAGACAATGACAGAACTTCTGCCTTTACTTCCATTGCTCATAAAATGAGGAAGCTAAGACTATATTTGCCACTTCCCTCTCTACCTCAGATCCTGTGATGCTGAATGAGTCGGTGAGATGCCTCAAGTCATTTCCAAGAATGGACCTTTGGAGTTCTGTTGTGTTCCCTGTCTTAGCTTCATAACTTGGACATTATAAGTCAGAACCCAAAGACTACATTGGGCTCCCAGGGCTGGGTCAAAGGGCATCATACATGGGAAGACTGTGAGAGAAGGGGAAGCCTTGTGGTCCTTTTCAGAAGGAGAGGGAAACAAGCCACGAAATGCAATGAATAAGCTTGGGTTGCAGTCCAAGGACATGGGTTTGAATTTTGGTCTCTTCTGGCTTCTGCCTGTGTGACCATGGGCCAGTCACTTAACTTGTAAAGGAATTTGCAGCTAGGGGTGGAGAATGGAGAAGGGGGTTATGACAAAGATGTAGGTAGAAAGTAGAGAGTCAGCCTGGTGTACTGGAATGAGCAAGTGGATTTGGAGTTCAGGGACACTTGAGTTTCTCTCCCACCTCTCACAAGTTGTGTGACTTCCCTACACCTCAACTTCCTCAATAGGGGGCATAATACCTGCAGACCCTGACTTCACAAATTGTGAGGAGTGGGGAGGGAGAGGATTAAATGATACAACATGCAAAATGGTTTGTGTATTTATGGAAAGTGTCATGGGGACAAAGGGAAGATCCAAAGTTGGGGAGTGAGATTGGAGATGGGGAAAAGACTGTTAGCTGGAGGACCAGAGAAGATCTAATCAATGGCAGGATGGGAAGAGAGTGCATTCCTAGTGGGTCCAGACCTCATTGTGTCAACCAAATATAAGGGTGGGAGAGAGAGTGATAGCACAGTGTTAACATGTACTATACCATATGCACATAATACACATGTATACCTAAATATGTGTACATACATGTGACATACATATATCCTACATACCCACATACATATATCCTACATATGTATATAAATGAAAATGTTTAACTCATAGGAAAATG
>JAQQSK010012853.1:0-11705 GCA_028658325.1 Potorous gilbertii | reverse complement strand
TTTATCTGTAAAATGAATACTACATGTTCTATAAGGTTCCTCTAGTTGTAAATCTATAATCATTGATTCTCTGCTCTTAAATTTACATACATAAAAAAACTTTATTGGAAGTAAGCCAGTCTTAAAGGCACTGAGGGACTGATTCTCAAGACACTTGGAAGACAGAAAAGAGACTAACCAAATACAGGGCAGAGGCAGGATGGTGCTTTTACCAAAACAAAGAGACCAGAATGACATCAACCACAACCAACCTATATGCCTACTTTTTAAGCTATAAAAGCTTTATTAGAATGATCTATATATTCATCAGGGGTGTTTCTGATGAAAATATGAATAGGAAATAAATTGTCTTTCACAGGTGATTTTCTACAGAGGAGCAAGCACAAAAGTGAAAGGAATAGAAAACATAAGATGCCACCGTTTTTATTTCATATTGATTTTTTAAAAGCATATTGCTCAATTGAACAAGATACATCTCTGAAGTCTTAAGATAAGGTATCTTCCATGTATGCACTTAAATTTTATAATAATCTGTGATTTTATTATATGCCCAGAAATTACAAGAAACAGTATTTCTTGGGTCATTGAATCATCATATAATGCAGTACTATTGATG
Organism: Potorous gilbertii; assembly: GCA_028658325.1. Lineage (NCBI taxonomy): Eukaryota > Metazoa > Chordata > Mammalia > Diprotodontia > Potoroidae > Potorous > Potorous gilbertii. The sequence goes on along the minus strand of JAQQSK010012853.1, from coordinate 11,089 downwards.
AGTATTTGCCAAAGGACAATCATGGAAATGACTACAGCTTTTGCACCAACATAGGTGCATGCTAGATGTGAAGTGCTAAATTATTGCTACAAAGGAATTGATCAGATCCTACAAATAAAAGGAGCATACACTCTGATCCTTAGAGACTTCAGTGCAAAAGTGAGAAAAAATAAGGATGGAAAAAAATACAATGGTTCCTAAGAAAAAAAATGGCAACAGCCATAGATACACAGATTATTCAGAAGCCTCATGTCTCTATATCATAAACACTTGATGCAAAAGAAAAAGTGGCAGAAGATGGAAATAATGGAGCACTAAATAGAGCCCCCAAAATGAAACTGCCTATACCTAAACAGACAGGAATAGACTTTATTATTGGTGTGAGAGCTAGGCCTGTCAACTTCTAATTGAGGAGGGGTGAGAATATTGGGGGGGAAGGCATAATTAATGTGATTTAACCCTAAATAATTTAAATAAGTCACTCAAAGTCCAAAGCAGGAAATGGACAGCAGAAATGCCATTGACATAGACTAAAATAATTTCATCCAGGAATTTAGCCAATTCAAATTAATTGCCAAAACAAGGGGACCAAAAGAACAGAGAAAATACCTTAGTCATCAAATATGACTTAACTTGCCTAATCAAAAGAGAAGGCCACCAAAGAGAACACCAAGCTAGAATATAAACTTGTCTGTAACATCTTCCGAAAAAGAACGACAGGAAATTATGAACAGTACTGTCTGATAAAGCAAAGAGAAGTAATGAAGGGTAAGACCAATTAAAGAAAGCTCAGCAAGAGTGTCATTTAAGCAAAGTCATCCCAAGGACAAAAATGGAAGAATTAACAAACAGAAACATGAAAACAATTTCGGGGGGCAATAACAGAATTTCAAAACTATTTTTGCCATCAGGGATAATGAAATTACCACCTTGTCTAACCGTGTACTTATAGAACTGATAAAAATGTCACTAAAGAACAAAGGCAGAAAAAAAACACAAGTGAATTGGACCAAGTATCTCAAAAGGAAATCCATACCACAGAGGGTACAGACTGTAAGGGTTTTGCCAGACCAATATACCAGGTATCTGTCATTTAGGAGAGGCATTAGATTGATTGTGTGTGAATCAATGGAGAGAAGTTTTAAGGTTGAAAGCACAGTATGAACGAGTTTACAATTAAAACTTACTGAAAATAGCATGCACTGCCTCAGTAAGTAGTTCAATAGACATAAGACTTAGAGCTAGAATGGACTTTCGAGACCATCTAGTCTAACTTCCAACAGGACAGCTAATATACTGAGTTGGGAACCATGAAGATTCATCTTCCTGAGTGCAAATCCAGCCTCAGACACTTACTAGCTGTGTGACTCTGTGCAAGTCACTGAACTCAGTTCCTCATCTATAAAATAAACTAGAGAAGGAAATGGCTAAACCACTGCAGTAGCCTTTGCCAAGAAAACCCCAAATGGAGTCACAGAGAGTTGGATTGGACATAACTGAAATGATTCAACAGCAAAAGTATAACCATCTAATTTTACAGATAAAGAAACTGAGACCCCAAATCAGATATCTAAATAGTGAAATAAGGATTTGAACTCATGATTTCTTATTCTGAATCCAGTGACTTTAAATCCAGAGATTCTAAATCCAACAACTATGGTACAGTGAAAAAGATGCTGAATTTTAAGTCAGAACATTTTGAGCTTCAACTTACCATCTGAGTGACCTTGATCAAGTCACTTACTTGAGTGGGTCCAAGTAGACTGCTGAGGTCCATGTACATAAATCTATGATCCTATGTTCCACTTTCCTGTAATTGGTGGTGGTAAAAAAAAAAAAAAGTGGTGGCAAAATGTATTTGGGAGGTTGCAGAAGAAATTCCTGGAGATTCTGAAGAGAAATAAGATGTGTACTAGATGGTGTCTAAGGTCCCTTGCAATTCTAAGATTTTGATTCCATGAATGGGTTAAAAGAATCCATTTTAGCCTGCAGTCAAAAGCAGGAAGGTCCAAACCTGTGGTTGGAAATTTCTGCCAAAAATCTGCATGTATCCAAATATCCAGATGTTTGTAGTCATGTAGATACAGCCCTCAATGATGCACATTTGAACCTGATCTAAGGCTGTGCATCAATATGCTCAGTGTATTTCAAGAAAATGAGTGCAAAGCTGGATTTAATATAATATAAATGAAAACAAAACACACATACCAAAAAAACCCAGACAATAATTTCATCCGGAAAAAGAAAAGAAAACACTCTTGTGCCATTTGGCTGACACTTCTTTTAGGTCATGAGAGTTGAGTTATATTAATTATTACCAAGTGGTTTTCTCATTTATCAATAAAACCGCAAAGTGACACTTCCGCGCTTGGCTTTTGGTTTGGGTACCAGGATCTCCACTAAACTTCGCCAAAATCCTACTGGAATTCTACAGCCGTTGGGTTTCATCTGGACTCCCCTAGAATTATACTTGGATGTGTCCAGAGTACACCCAGGCTCCCCCTTCTACTTTATGTTACCTCCTAGGAAGTGTTGATAGAAACTCTGTTAATTTCAATAGTTACCAAGCTGTGCTCACTCAATGAGTGACATAATCAGTATTTTCACACTAGGGTGGGTCTCTGTCTTGAGAAATTTTTCTAGTTTTTCAGAATATTCATCACTGAAACAATGGAAAAGATAAATACACACCAATGGTGGGGAGAGGAGAGCCAGTATTTACTGACAAAATGGAATTTACAAAAATCTGATGCTTTTGGAAGTCATCTCATTTTCAAACTGGAAGCTGATGTTATAGAGCTGCATGAGAAAAGAAACATGGGAAAAAAAGTCCCAACACTGATTTACCAAATAAATCATTGAATGCTGTCTTTGATAAAGAATGCTGAAATGAAGCCCTCTCCATCTGAGGAGCCTGTTACCAGTGTTGCATCCGAAAGAGACTTTTTGATGGGGATGCCATCTGAGAAATAGTAATAATAGTATCTATTTAGCATCTATTTAGAAATTTATAAAAACACTTCACATGTTATTTCATTTAATCTTTGTATTATGTGAGGTACTTTTCTTATTTCCATATCACAGATGAAAGAACTGAGACTGAAAAAGGTCCAAAGTAATACAGCTGATAAGTGTCAGAAGTAAGATTTGAACTTAGGTCTTCTTAGTTCCAAGCCTAGCGCTCTATCTACCACACCATCTCAAGGTGTATCATACATAAGCATTGGAGGAAGAGAAGACTTTTGAGGTAGGTATTCATTCCAGGTATAGGAACTGGTCTACACAAATTCAGAAGAAGATTGTGTAACAGAGGCTTAACCAAAGTTAGTTCTACTATTCAGTAGTACAATAATGAAATAATACTAGAAAAATGGGTTGGACTCAGACAGGGGTGTGCTGGGGTTTTTTGTGTTTTTTTTTTAATATTTAACAATCAGTTCTCCTCGGAGGAAAATATACCAACAACGTATTATTTAAAGTTTAATATTAACATTTTCTTCATCATTCTCTTAAGACTAGATAATCAAAAAAAATCATAATCTGTAGTTTGTTGACTTTCCAAAGTTAAATCTCACACTGACAATTTAACAATTGGATCTCCAAGCCACAGGAGCCACTTGGACCTAGATTATAGAGGAGAATCTTCAATACTAGACTAAGGAACTTAAATTTTATCCCATAGGTAGTACCCTGGGGCTTGACTGTAGGTCATCTATCTCAATTCAACTGTCTTTTGACAATATCATGCTGAAAATCAGTCATGATGGTGCCTACAAAACAGAGAACTAGGATAACCTCCTCCAATTTTTATTTAAAGGATATTTTCCCAAACCTGCACATGTGTCAGTCAGCTTTTAAATTGTCTTCATAGAATTCCAGTATTAACCTTTAACATTTCTTAATATCCCAGAAAAAAATGATGAGGACAGTGTCCCAAAGGAAGCATCTTCCTCTCCATTCTTCATAATCCAGATAGAGAAAAGGGCTTTAAAAAAATTTTTTTAGACCAACAATTAAAGTCACCCTTCCCCACCTAACTCTCTTGCACTGTCTCAGAACCAACTCTAATTATCTCCTGTAAGCAAACAGGATTGTTCAAAATAAGAAATTATATATACAGACTAGGTTATCAAACCAGAATACCATCAAAAAATACATTTTTTTCACTGGATGAATGAGATATCTTCCTCTCACCTGTTTCTACTCCACTGATACTTTTAGCATGGAAAAGGAAATGATAAATCCCTCTAGTATCTTTGCCAAGAAAACCCCAAATGGGGTCATAACCAAACACAACTAAAATGACTGAAAAACAGCAAATTGAATCTATAACGAGACTGAAGTTCTACCTAATTAGATCATTAGTTCTGAATTATTTAAAATGGAGGAGATGGAATGATTTATTTTTGGAGATAATCAAGGTTAAGCCAGGGATCACACAATTAATAAGTTTATCTGAGGCTGGATATGAACTCAGATCCTCCTACCTCCAAGGCCTGTGCTCTATCCTCTGCACCAGCTGCTCCAAACTAGATGATTTGGGGGAATCTTTTTTATCCTCGAATCTACTTTTTTAAACTAGCTAACAGTTCTGAATTTGTCCCTCCCTTACTCAGTAAACTCCAAGGGTTCCCTCTTGCTTGTAGGATCAAGGGGAAGAGAAAAAGAATTTATTTAAGTGCCTACTATGTTTCAGACAGCATGCTAAGCGCTTCACAGACATGATCTCCTTCGATTCTTACAATAACACTGGGAAGCTGGTACTATTAATATCATTATTCCCATTCCATAGCAGAAGAAATTGAGGCAGGCAGAGGTTAAGTGATTTGCCCAGAGTCATATAGCTAGTAGTGTCTGAAAGCAGATTTTGAACCAAGGTCTTCCTGACTCCAAACCTGATGCTCTGTCCCAGGGGTGGGGAACCTGTTACCTTAAAGACATATGTGGTCTTCTAAATCCTTAAGTGTGGTCTTTTGACTGAATCCAACTTTTATAGAACAAATTTTACAGAATTCTATAAAAAAGGTCAAAGGTCACATTTAAGGATTTATATGGCCCCATGTGGCCTTAAGGTCACAGGTTCCCCACCTCTGCTCCACCTATCTGCCTCTAATGAAGTACAGCTTCTGCTATTTGGCTTTTAAAGACCTTTACAACCTGACTCCAACCTACCTTTCCAGAATTATCATGAATTCCTCTCTGTTACACACTGAACAGTCCTTCCAAACACACCTTCTTGCTACTGCTGGTGCATGAGGTTCTATTTTCCTTCTCCAAACTTTTGCATTGGTTCCAGCCCATGCCTAGAATATAATATTAGAATTTCTGACTCTTGGAATTCTTAGTTTCCCTTAAAACTTAGGGCAAGCATCCTGTGAAGCCTTTCCAGATGATCCCACTGACAATGCCTCTCTCAACGCTCCTCTTCCCCCCAAACATGTCCATGTATTTACTTATATAATCTCCAGTAAAATGTAAGCTCCTCCAAGGCAGATATTGATTCATTTTTGTCTTGAATTCCCAGGATCTGACAGAATCCCTGACACATATTAGGAATTTATAGTGATGAATCAGAAGTTAAAACTCAAGGTAAATGAAATATTAAGATAATGCCTAGATGCTTTCATGGTGCTCGAGTAATCAGATCTAAACAAACTATATCCTAAGGTACTGAAAAAGTAGATGTAATTGCTGAGCCACCGTTAAAGATCGTGGAAAAATTGTGGAGAACAAGGGAACTGGCTTCTTCAAACTCTAATCTAGTGAACTTGGTTTTACTTTCTGGAAAGACTCGAAATTGGTTATCAATGAGAGATAGGAAGAGAAAGAGCGGCATAGAGGATGGAGGATGAACTTGGAAGTCAGGAAGACCTGGAGCTATGTGACCATGAGCAGGTCCCTGAAATTCTCAGCTCAAGAGGCAATTCTCTAAGACACTAAATTACAAATTGCAAACCTGCCTCAATTGAAGAAATTTTCACATTGGTGATTCCCTAGATCAATGAAATCTTTCACGCTATCCTTGTAAACAAGATGGAAAAATGGAGACTAGACTGGAGAAAAAGTAAGTGAATTCATAACAGATCGAATGACCAGACTCAAAAATTAAGAGATCATGGATTGATGTCAATCTAGAGGGAGGCCTTTAGTGGAATGTTCTTTGAGTGAGAGGGAGTAAGCCTTTACTTATATAAATTATATAAATATTTAAGTGCTTACAGAGGCATTATATGCCTACTATGTGTCAGGCACTGTGTTAAGCACTTTTTACAAAGGTTATCTCCTTTGACCCTCACAACAACCCTGGGGTACAGTATCCCTTTTTAAACTTAAAGAAACTGAGGCAAACAGAGGTTAGATAACTTGCCCAGCGTCACACAACTAGTGTCAGAGGCTAGATTCGAAGTCAAGTGTTTCTAACTCCAGGTCCAAGGTTCTATGCACACCACTACGTGCCTTGGGTGGTGAGAGAGAGATAGAAGGGCATTCGTAACCTGTGACCTTCTTGAAGCACATCTTTGGCCATATTCTATTTAACACTTGGATGAAGGCACAGATACGCTTATCAGTTTTATGACTGATACAAAACGGAGAGCAATAGCTAACTTATTGGATGATTTTTAAAAAATCTCAACAGACTAAAATAATAGAATCAATCTAAGAAGATATAAATAGTGAGTCCTATACTTGGGTTCAAAAATTCCATTGTAAGAGTACAGAATGGAGGAAGTATACATTGCTCCTTCACTCTATGGTCCATCCAAACCGGCCTTCTTGTATGAGGCTTCATCTCCCATCTTGGCACCCTGGACGAAGCTAGGTGTAGGGGATAATGGATGACTCTGGAAGAGTGATGCGGATGTCTTTGTGCAACTCTATTCACTTAAATCCAAATCACACACAAGTCAAGACATCACAGAGTAACATCTTTGATCCTCTTTGAAAATGAAGGACCAACCACCGCCACCACATTGACACAAGCTCTTCCTCATGCCTGGAAAGTTCTCCCTTATCTCCTCCACCTTGGAATCTCTAGTTTCCTGCTTTCAAAATTCAGCTCAAACATAACTTTCTACATGAAGACCGTTTCTGATCCCCCAGCCACTAATGCTTTTCCCTAACAATTGTCTTTTATCTTGTATATAGATGTTATAGCTACATTATATATATATACATATGGGTGTATATTTCTCCTGAGATCACGGAAAGCTTTTTGAGGGCAGGGATTCTTTCATCTGTGTGTCATTATCACTTACTCTACTTTTTTCCTTTGTCTGGCCATGTAATGAAGGATGGTAAGTATGGAGCAGTGGGACAAGGGAGTCCCAGGTCCTGAGTTTGAATCCTAGCTCTCCTGCTTACCATGTATATGACCTTCACCTCTTTGGGGTGAGAGAGTTGAACTATATGGTCTCTGAGGTCCCTTCCATTTATAATTCAATGAGCCTATGAATTGTCTATGACTATAAGTTATAGACTAATTGCAAATCTGCTTTGGCAGAAGAAATTTCATAACCAAGGAGCTCCCAACATAAAGAAAATCATGGGTCCAGACCAGGGGAACAATTCCCCACAACTAACACAGTGCATGGCATACGGTAAGTGCTTAACAAATGCTTGTGCATTAACTGATTGATTCTATAAAAAGCAATGACAGTGAGGTTAGTAAGTTGTAGCAGAGAGTTATGCTAGGGCTTAGGATACCTGAGTGTTATATCCACTTCCATCACTAACCATCTCCGTGACCTTTGGTAATTTTGTTAACATTTTTCTGAGTTTCTGTTTCTTGATCAGTAGAACTGAGGCCAATCATTAGAGAAAGTGCAAGTTATTGTTATTTCTTCCAGAGCTGGCAGCAATGCAAGTTTTACTGACTTCCTCATATTGAGGAAATTCCTTTTGTATGAACCTTTGTCCAAAGAATTTTCAAAGACACCCGTCTCCCCATATTTGTACTGGCCTTGCCAGGACAAAAGGGGACATAAATGGCTCTGATCTTTAACCAGTCTTGTGCCTACCAACAGGGTAATGTACATTCCTAAAGTACTGCTTTATGAAGTCACCAGTTCCTGTCCCCAGCTGGACAAATGCAATAATGTTCTGTGTTGGAATACTCCATAGTTATTAAGATAAACAAACTTTCTATGATGGACATCCTGTTTCTCTTTAGTGTCTTAGTCACTAACCAGTGACTATTTCAAAAGGAAGACAGGATAATATCATAAAAACAACAGCTAACTTGAAACCAGAGACCTACATTAGAATTCTGGCTCTGCAATTTATTATCTATATGCCCTGCTTGAAGCAAGTTACTTTTGTTAAGTAGCTAAATGGCATGGTGGATAGAATGCTGGGTCTGGAGGCAGGACAGACCTGAGTTCAAATCTTAACCTCAGATATTGCTGTGTGATTTCAGACAAGTCACTTCACTTCTTTCTGCCTCAGTTTCTCTAAGTCTAAAATAGGAATAATGACAGAATCCACCCCTCAGGAGTGTTGTGAGGATCAAGTGAGATACTTGTTAAGTCCTTAGCACAGTGTCTGATGCTTAGTAAATTCCTCTTTCCTTGCTTAGCCTTACTATAGTCTTTATTTGTAAAATGCAGATTAAAAAATACCTGTTCTGCCTGTTTCATAGGGTTGTTATGAGGTTAAATGGTATAATGAGAAAATACTTATACAAGATATAAAGTGTTATAGATTCTGGCCAATCAGGTCTCTTGTTGACCCTTCACTCTCACTCATATCCATATCCGGCCACTTACCATGTATTGTTAATTTTGCCTCCTTCATAACTCTTACGTCCATTCCCTTCTCTTTCTATTTATACCACAGTCACCCAAGATAAGGCCCTCATTATCTCTCACTTGCATAATTACAGTAACTTACTAATGGTATCTTCCTGTCTCCATCTCCAATCCAGGTTCCATAAAGTCCCCATACTGATACTTTTAAGGGATAGGTCTGACAGTGAGTTCCTCCTCTGTTCAAAACGCTTCAGTAGGTCTCCATTAATTTTAGGTTGAAGTGTAAATTTGGGGGCTGAAGGGGAGAGAGGGGGAGAAAATTTAAAACTTATAAAAGTGAATATTGAAAGCTAAAAATAAATTAACTAAAAAAATAAAGTATAAATTCTTTTGGGCATTGAAAGTCCTTCACAGTCTGACTCTAGCCTATTTTTCTAAGCAGATCATACAATATTCCCCTTTACTCAATGCTTCAGTCAAACTGGCCAGTTTGCTACTCCCCATTTACAACATTCCATTCCTGTGTCTTTGCTTTAGCAGTCCCCTTCTCCTAGAATGTTCTTCCTCTCCCCTGGCCTTTTAGAAGCATCAAGGCCCAGTTCAAATGGCATTTTCTTCATGAGGCCTTTCCCCCTAAACTACTCTCTACCTAGTTGTTAGTGACCCTCTCAAATCAATATGTATTTTTTATATATCCTATATCTACTTATCCAGAAACCTCATTATCTTCCCCTGTTAGACTATAAACTCTTTGAAGGCAGAGACTGTCTCCCTTTTATTGAAATCCACACTGTGCACAGTCATGGTTATTAAATGCTCATTGATGGATAGGTGTAATAAATATAAGGTATATAAACGTGAAAAGTCCTTTCTCTGGACTCCATTTTCCCAGACTCCATTTCCCCTTAAAAATAGGAACTCCTTGGGGTTTATAAATGTCAAAGATCCTTTCTCCAAACATCTGTTTCTCCTAAAAAAACCAGAAGCACCTTAAAGTATAAAAATGTTGAAGGTCTTTTCTCTGAACCTTCTGTTTCCCCCAAAAAGCCAGAAGCACCTTGAGGTATATAAATGTTGAAAGTCCTTTCTCCTGACCTTCTGATTCCCCTTAAAAAAATGGAATTATTTTGAGGCATGTAAATGTAGAAGGTCCTTTCTTCTGACCTTCTATTTCCCTTAAAAAAAATGGAAGCACCTTGAGGTCAAGGACTATTGGGCTCTTGTCTCTTTCCCTAGAGCTAAGTAATTTTTGTCACACCTAATTATTTTTTGTCAAATTAAATTAACCTTAATATCTTATTTTTCATTTTCTCCACTTAGATTTGACCTTCCCTTAAGACATAGATCCTAGAAAGTTTCAGCTCATCCACATCCCTGAGAATTCTCAGACTTGCCAATGTATTTTTGGAAGAATAAAAGACATTTGGAATTTCTTGGATTGTAAGTGCTGGTAGTCCAGCACCAGCCCCTGGGCATGTTCCAGGCAGCCACTCAATCTATTAACTTGCCCCTCAGGAGTCAATATTTCATATGTAACTGCTTCCTTTTTCCACTTCCTGTCTGCCACCTCACAACTCAATTCAGCATGTGGAATTCAACTAGCCACTCTCTCCAGTCCTCAAGGACTTAAACAAGAGTAAGGGGAAATTAATCCATCTTGAGCTTCTGAAAGTCAGTGGGAAGCAAGCAGAAAAACTGATGAACTGTGAGTGCTGAAAAACTGGATAGGTTAGACTGTCTGGCATTTATGTCAAGTCTTATGCAGTCTGTCGCATTAACTCATGGGCCTGATCACTCATCTCCTGGCACTGAATATCACTTTATGATGGTCATAGACAAAAGTTGCATTTTGCTTTCTAGTGCTCTCAGGGTACATTCATCTAACCTCAACATTAAGCTGTTAACTCAAGCCCTGATTGACACCACCTCCCTCAGCCTCCTCTGACTGGAGGGCTGGAGGATGGAGTACCAAACTCCTCCCAATGCCTTCCTTGATAGAGGGCAGAAATTGAACTTTCAGCTCACTCCACTTTGTATATGATGCTCCACCAGGATTTAGTTCCACTGAACAATGTGCCCCTAAGCCAGGTACTCCTTGAAGTCTCTTCCCATTTGTTGCCACCGTTTGAGTCTTGTCATGGCAAATTCCTTGAAGGCAAGACTGTCTTTCTTTTCCTCAATTATATCCCAGCACTTAGCACAGTGCCTAGAACATAACAGACACTTAATAAATGCTTATTGAATTGAATATCGAATTTAATGGCCCCAGAAACCTCTTCATCTTGGAAGATCACTTCTACCCTAGAACTAACATCTCAAAGATACTCTCTGCCTCTGGAGCA
>JAQQSK010012852.1:0-11705 GCA_028658325.1 Potorous gilbertii | reverse complement strand
AGAGCCACGTGTGGGTTCCCCATCACTGGGCTATCACATGCCGAATTTGTTTTGCTAGGACCCAGAGGGCAGAGCTTGGAGCAGTGGGTGGAAGTCAGAGAGATGCAGATTTCTGCTCAATATATAGAAAAACTTCTCAGAATCATAAGGAATTCCAGAGTTGGAAAGGGCCTCACCGGCCATTTAGTCCAACTACAGGACTTCACATTTTTATCCATATTGAATTTCATCTCATTCAATTTGGCCCAAGGTTCTGTCCTATGAAGAGTCTTTTGGGTCCTGGCTTTCTCATTCACTGTTAGCACCCCCCTCCCATATGATAACATGCCATCTATTCCTTTATTTAAAAATGTTTTAATAGTATTTTCTGTTGTTATTTTCCAATAACCCTTCCACCAGAGAATTCTCTCTTATTAAAAAAAATCAATTAAGCAAAACCAACGAGCCCAACAACTATGTCGGACAGCAATCTATACCTGGAGCCTGCCACTTTACTGAGAGAGGGGAAGGGTGTTTCATCGTCTATTCTCTGGAAATGAGATTAGACATTATATATAATCCGAATTCTGACATCTTTTTCCTTTCTGTTATTGTAATCACTGTATATATTGTTCTCATGGTTCCACTTTCTTCCCTCAGTGTCGGGATATTCAAGTCTTCTCATGTTTCTACAAATTCCTCATATGCATGGTTTCTTATGGCACAATAGTATTCCATTATGTTCGTATTACCGGTTTGTTCAGCCATTTCCCAAATAATGGACACACACTTTGTTTCCAGTTTTTTTGGGTTTTTTTTTGGCTGTCAAATGAGATAATATTTGTTAAGTGTTTGGCGCAGCCTGGAGTATAGTAGGCACTTAATAAATACTATTCCTTTCCTTCTTTCCTCTTCCCCCACTAAAAGAACTAGCATGAATATTTTTGTACATAGGGGACTTTCTCCCAGCATTTACCTCCTTGGGGTATGTATATGCCCAGTAGTAAGGATTGCTGAGTCAAAGGGTATGAACAGTTTGATAACTTTTCTTGTTTAATTCCAAATGAATTCCCAGAATACTTATACCAATTGATAGCTCTCCCTAATGGTGTGTTAACATTCCTGTCTTTCTGTAGTCCCTCCACTGATGGCTAATTCCATTTTTTATCATCTTTTCCAATTTGATGGGTGTGAGGTGAAACCCTTGAGTTGTTTTAATTCATACTTCTCTTACTAGCAGTCATTTGGGGCATTTTCCTATAGTTGTTGATAATTCGCATTTTCCTTTTGAAAAAAAGTCTTTTTTTTTTTACTAAATAGCTCATGTATATATGTATATACATCCATGTATAATATGCAGATACATACTACATATAATTTATTTTTTATTCTGAATTTAACACAAACAAAATAAAAGTATTTCTATATCCATTGAAGAACAGGAGAGGATTGTACATAAAATTGTGACTCTTTTCTATAAAGCTTGCTTTTCTTTTTGTTCTTATATATTTGTGTCAATTCTCTATTTAGGATATCAGACTTTATCACTAGAGATAAGCAAACGTTGTTTTTTTACCCTCATTGATCAAGTTTCTATTATTCTAACTGCACCAATTTTTTTCATGCAAAAGCCTATTTTCAAATAAGCAACTTTCCAAATTTTCCCAGCAGAGTCCATCACTTGGAAGTTTGTGTTCCTGAATTTATTGAGCCCTGGTCTTCTTTGTTTCTGCCTCTATTTTGTTCTACTTTTCGATTTTGTAACTACTACTAAATAGTTGAGATGCTTATTACTTTACTATCAGAGTACTGATAATATGTCCTGTAAAATAATAAAATATAAACTGATAATATGTCAGTACTGATAATATGTCCTATAAAAATAATAAAAAAATACATTTTTTTCATAATGCCCCCTTAACGTTCTTGACTCCTCATTCCGCCAAATGAAATTTGTTACTATTTTATCTGGTTCTAGAAAGTTGATCTCTTGGAAATTTGATTGGCCTAGCACTGAGTGTACACGGCAATTTAAGTAGCATTGTCATTTTTATTATATTGCCCTGATCCCGTTATGAACAATGAATCAATAGTCCTTTATTTCTATAAAGAGTATTTTCTAGTTGTATTTATACAGATTAGGAAGGTGTCTTGGCAGGTTAAAGTGAAGGGTTTTTATGCAAATTGTTGTAGATTGAATTTCTTTATATTCCTCCCTCTGAGTTTTATTGGCAAAATATGTAATGGTTGATTATTTTGTGGAATTTATTTTGCATCCTGTTACATTCCTGAAGCTATTCATCACTTTGATTAATGTTTTCATTGATTATCTGACATTCTCCAAGTAGACCAATCATAGCATCCCATGTATTTCTTTATCACAGCCACGGATTCTAAAAGCACAGGGCAAAGTAGAGCTCCCCGGCGCACTCCACTGGAGACTTCCTTTTAAGTGGGCATCAAAATATTACTTATTAATCTTCCTGACAATTCACAGAGTCACAGATTTTCTACTGCGTGACACTTCAGTGGTCATCTAGTCCTTTTTACTCCTGACCAAGTCTCTCCTGCTCCCTTCCCATCCATTTGGATGACAGTTGGCCACCCAACATTTACTTGACAATTTCTGTTGATGCCCACTCCCCTTTGGGGTATCCCGTTCCCATTTTGGGAGAGCTTTCGTTTTTGGAACTTTTTGTTACGTCTAGCCTAATTTTGTTTCTCTGCTGCATCTCCACCTGCTCCTGGTTCTGCACTCTGGGGTCAAACAGAACAAAACCAATCCTCTTTTCATGTAGCAACTTTCTAACCTTCATGTCCCCCCACGAACTTTCTCTTCTCTTAGAATAAACACCCCCAGTTCCTTCAGCTGATCTCATATGGTATGAGGGGATTGTGGTCCTATTCCTACCTTGTTCTTTTCCTTTTTCCCAACGTAGCTCAAAGCCCCCAGACAAACACCCTTCTGTTTTTCCTGCTCTGCCTCTGCTCTTTCTGATTCTTTGCCTTTCTGACACTCCTTACAGGATCATGCTGCACTCTTGTAATCATCCTGATATTTGCCCTTGCTTCCATTTCCTGAACATGCCTATTACAAATGTAGTTGATGTGTTAATTCTATATACCTCCACTTCGATTTCTTTAGACAACTCCTTTGCTTCCTTATTGGGCAGCTAGTCAGAGCAAAAGGGTCTGGCCTAGAGTCAGGAAGACTTGAGTTCAAATCCAATCTCAGACACTAGCTATATGACCCTGGGCAAGACACTTACCATGTTTGCCTCAGTTTTCTTATCTCTAAAATGAGGTAGAGAAGGAAATGACAAGCCACTCCAGTGTCTTTGCCAAGAAAACCCTAAATGGGGTCACAAAGAATCAGATGTAACAAGTGAACAGCAACGACAAAATTTCCTTTATCAGAAGTGATTTTCTCTGTATCATCAGAATTTCATTCTTGAGAATTCCTATCCTTGGCTTCCCCTGTAGAATCTGAGGCCTTGGGATCTTACCTGGCCTTTCTTTGAACCCGTGGAAATTTGTTTTTGTTTTAAATGATGTTCTATTGACATTTTCTTTTTTTAAACATCATTGGCACTTTCCAATTTCCAACAGCTGTCCCTCATAGAACTCTTTCTTATAGCAAAGAATTCCAAGTAAAAAAAAATTAGACAAAGATTGTATTTGCTCTATGTAAAGAAATGCTTCATTCCACACCTCTCTCCTGCTGAAGCCATTTGCTCACTGAATCACCAGAGTTTGGAAACCATTCACCGTTGTTTTTTTCATTACTGTGACCATGGCATGAATTGTTCTCCAAGCTCTGATCACTCTGTCCTCTATCATATCATATAAGTCTCCCATTTTTTCTGATTTCTTCACATTCTTTCTTAAGGTGCTATAATATTCAATTACATTCATATGCCACAATTTGAAATATGCTTTACTAACATCTAAGGTTCATGTCAACCTCTTCTTGGATTTCTTCTCCTTCTTTCTCATAAATGCTATGGTGGAGTAGTCTCTTTGGGGTCAACAAACTTTGAGACCCACAGCCATGTTTCTCAGAATGTATTTCAGTTATATTTGCCTCCTACGTCTTTGTGACTACTGATGTGGACCTGCTTCTGTGAATGTAAAGGAATAAACATTTCTGGCTGAAGATTAGCAACTCTTACTTAAGACCCAGGTCCTATTGTCTTTGTACCCGAAGAGCTGACATACCTAGAGTCCATTCCCATTGGCACTGATGAAGGTCACTGTGGACAAAAGAAAACTCTTTAGAATGAATATCTTGTGTATGTGTTCTGTTCACTCAGGCGATTTATTGCTATTTTATTACTTTGTCTTCTATCCCCTCTCTTCTGGGAAGATCTCTCCTTGATTCCAAAAAGCAATACCTATCAGCTCCGGTCAAGGGAAGGAAGTGATTGTAACATATGCGTTTAGTAGTTACTGTGAATGGAATTTCTCTTGTTCCCACAGATAAAGAATTTCTGCATCCTAAGCAGAGATAAGGATAAGCCTTCACATCCTACACTGGCCACCCTCTATTTCAGCCAGTCATTGCCCTAGGATCCCTGGGCAAAAGAGAATTGAAACCTCCTTAATGTGCATCAGAGATAGGATGTTTAGGGTATCAGGAAAAAACAACCAGGAACCATCTTGGGAGTGCTGCTGTTTGGAGGGAGTCTGTGTTCACACCCTCTAATTTTCAGTGGTGCTGCTAGCCCAGGGTGATCGGCCATGGGACTAACGTGAGGGCTGATTTTCCCCTCTTGTCCCCTCCTGTCCCTGATGATCTGGGCTGTGCCTTTCAGATAGCTGGAAGGAACCCCAATCAGAGGCAGCTGTTTGAGAACTGCCTCATCTCTAGACTTCCTGAAATCTCTACTGGCTGCTAAGACTACCCTTCAATAAAGTTCATTAGGACTCTTAGGTTCCAGGCCTGTGGCGTCTTCCTTTTTCCCTTGGGTTTGGGGATTCATTTATCTTTCTTACTTATTGAGAGCATTGATGTCAACCTCAACTAGAAACCCAGGTCACTAATCTGTACCCAAGGCTTCAGGCTTCATAGTGACTTAGAAAACCAAAAATTCATATTAGTGGTAGTGTATTGCATTTTTCTTTTTTTTTGTTAAACATTTCCCAATGACATTTCAATCTGGTTCAGCAGAAGTTTTTGCCAGAAGTTTTGACATGTCTGATTTAGAGGACAAGTGTCCTTAAATGTAGGAAGAAATATGAAGAGGAGAATCTGATCAGTTTCCATATTTGGCTATTTTCTGCCAGGCCCCAGAGCAACCTGGACTCATCTGGGAAGAGAAGTAGGGTGCTAGAACAAGGGGTCCCTTGCGGTTCTCATCCCAGCAACCAACCACCAACCAACAAGGTTCTCACCTTGTGGTGGTGAGAGTCAACGCCTTTGGGGTCCCTATACTTTGTGGGAGTGGGAAGGGTCATGGAGAGAGATAGAGACAAAGTGTGAAATGGAGATTCATAGAGGGAGGGACAGACAGAGAAGAGAGAGAGAAGGGGGAGAGGAGAAGGGATGGACAGAGACACATACACACACACACACACACAGAGAAAGGGACAGAGAGACAAAAGTAAAGAGAGAAAAGGAAGAGAGGGAGAGAGAGAGAGAGAGAGAGAGAGAGAGAGAGAGAGAGAGAGAGACAGAGAGAGACAGAGACTGAGAGAGCTCCAGGAAAGGTCTGGATATTTGATATTCCTCTATATCATGCCTCTCCTTTAAATCCAGGCTTGTAGTTTATTTCCTATTTTTGTTGTTGTTGAGTCATGTCTACTCTTCATGACCCCACTAGGGATCTTCCTGGCAGAGATACTGGAGTGGTTCATAATTTCCTTCTCTAGCTCATTTTACAGATGAGGAAACTGAGGCCAACAGGATGAAGTGACTTGCCCAGGGTCATGCAGCTAGTAAGTGTCTGAGGGCTGGAACACCCATGGAGTGTTTCTGATTCCAAGCCCAGTGCTCTATCTCTGCAGCACCACCTAGCTGCCACTGTGCCACCTAGTGGTCTTATTTCCTATACTCATTTATTTCCTCTGTCCAGGTGGGATATACTATAGAAGTGTCAATCCCATGCCTGGGAGGCAAGACCACAGCTTCCCACAGCTCCCCAGTACCCTAGAACCAGGTTCAATATCATTGAGAAATGTTTAACAAAATAAATACAAATCTAGTACAACATAAGTGATGCTAATCTGTGGTTTTCTAAATCAATGTGGCCACAGGGATCCCTTTCTATTTGACACCACTTATCCAAAGTATGCTCCAATGAAAACACACACACTTTGTTTCTGTCTCTCTTGCTTTACAATTGGCAAAGCATGTTGGTCACCACCACCTTGGGAGGTAGTATTTCGCAAGGGTTATTTTCTTTATCTTAAAGTTTTGGAAATAGAGGGTCAGAGAGTTTGTGAACTCATTTCCCTGGAGATACATGAAGATATGTCAGGATTGGATTCAAGCGTGGGGGCTGGATCTTTTCTGGAGGATTCTGGGGTTCTCTCCCCTGCCCACCATTGCCCCTTCCTCCACGGATACTATTCCAAGTGAGCCTGCAATGGGGAGAGACCCACTGGGCCTGGCATGGGTGACTTGGCTAGAATTAAACCAAATGCCACTACTGTCGACACTGGGTTTGGGTTTTTTGTCTTCTCTTAGAGAGCGTTAAAAAAAACTGCATAAAACAGTATGCCCTTGGTGGCACCTGAAAAGTAACTTCAGACTAGTTACTGAACTGAAAAATAAATATTTCCAGATGAATTTATTTATAATTGTAGCTACATTTTCAAAGCAGAATGTGTGGGAGCCTGATATGCTGACCCTCTCCACCCCCCCTTTCCTCTGCCTGAATTCACTGATTACATTCAAATGTATTATCTTGCTACTTAGACGTTTCGACTTAGAATAAGTCACTCCACATTTTGGGCCTCAGTTTCTACTTTTGTTTATTTCTTATAATTATTATTTATATAAAATTATTATTTACTAAGATTCATTAAATTATTAATTATATACTTATACTATGAATATTTATTTATTATTTATTAGATAAGTTTGACAAGCAGAACTCTAAGGTTTGTTCCAACTCTCCGTAATATAGCTATAACATGAGACTTTCTCCCCCTCTCCTCTCTTCTCTGTGAAATAAGACCAAGACATGACAATAGACCTGCCAGGACCTAACTGATAAGAGGTCAATTCTCTATTCAAGCAGTGTAATTGAACTCCATCGGTGCTGAGACCAACCTCTGTTCAGGTCTATTTTGGGGCTGACTGAGAGCAGAGGTGATCAAATGGGATGTGAAGATTTCAGTCCTTGTTTTGGGGAGGAAGGTGAGTCGTGGACAGTCCGTTAAGGGTGATGGCATGGTAGAGTCATTACAGAGCAGCCCAGGGCTGAGAGAAGCTGAGAAACAAGCCACTTTTCTATGCTAATTGCCCAAAGTATAGACCTAAATCTATGACAGAGGAGAGCTGACCTGGGAAGGATGTGTGTGTGTGTATGTGTGAGTGTGTTTGTGTTTATGCACACGTGTGTGTGTGCATGTGTATGTATGTGTGCATGGCTTTAGAGCAGTAACTAAGGTAGGGTGATAAGGAATTTGTCCCAGGTTGCTAAAATGTAGAAGGCATCAAAAGCACAGTACTGGGGCATGCTTCCTTTCCCAGGCAGCAGCATCCCAGAGGAGCTCTCTCAACTTTATATCCTCACCCTTACCCACCTTGCCCCAGGTGCAGCATTACTCAATTATAGCTTTGCCAGTTACTGAAGCTAGTTGTATACCCGATTTAGAAAGCTTGACTCCTTGAACTCTGTTTCAGTGATCTTGACGCAACACTGGCTATGCAGGCAGAACATGTGAGTTCAAATCCCATTTCTAAACTTGCTAGCAATGTGACCTTGGGAAAATAGCTTCTTCACTTTAGGCATCCATTTCCTCATCTGTGAAATGGGAGGTGGAGTAGGAGGCCACTGAGGTCCCTGACATCCTGGGTCTCAATCTCTGACCTTGGGACATTTTCTGCCTCAGTTTCCTCCTCATTTTACAGAGGAGGAAAGAAGATTGGAATAGCTGAATTCAGAGGTCCATTTCAGCTCTAAATCTGCGATCCTATGTATGGCCTTAAGCCAGTGAGTGACCTCCTCTTTCTGGGTCACAGTTTTCTCTTCTGTAAAATGAAGGAATTGGACTAGCTGGTCTCCTAGGTCCCTTCCGGCTCTAAGTCTTTTGGTGACTGGGCAGTCTCTAATCCAGGTCCTTTATTGCTCTGATACTCTACATTTGAAGTCTCTTCTGATTCCTTTGGTTGGGTCTTCCCTAGTGATGGAGGATAGTCTTCTCTCCTGAAGGATGGTTAACCTCATTCTTCTTCCTCTGTGGCAGATCTCATGAAAGGTGCAAGATAGTCTCACTGGACCACATGCAAAGGGTCTGTTTTGGGGCAGTTCTGGACTCGTGGCACCAAATAATCTCCCCCTAGTTTCTGACCTTACTCACTTCCATATAAACATTACTCGGAGCTGGACTTGGAGCTTCTCTTCAGGGAGAATTCTACCCAGAAGATTTGAGGGAGATCACCTTGGCCTATTCCAAGGTCTTCATATTTATTGGGTGGGTTCCTGACTTTCCAGTAGGACTTGCCTTATTTCAGAATGAGAGCCTTTCTTCTTCTTGGGCCTCCATTTCTTTATCCGTAAAATGGGATGGTTGGACTAGATGAAGCATGATTCCAAAGGTTGCTTTTGATTCGCTGTCTCTAAGCCTGTGATTGCTGAAGTTGGCTCAACTCCAACACTTGCCCATGTTCATATCAAGGGTAGGATTCAGAGCCTTTACTCGGTGGGTTTGCAATTCTGGACTGGGAAGACCATTCAGGCCAGTTACTGGACTGGGGCCAGAGCAGTGTCTCATTGCCAGCCATGGAACCGTGACCCAGTTTCCCTTGATTCTCTCTGCCTGGGAGATGGCCAGTGGCCACAGAGCGGGTCAAGCTGACTGGCTCCTGTCTCTCTGTATATGAAGGAAACGTATGGACTCCCGGGCTATTTTCAGAACACAGGCATGCTTCCTTTGCATTTCCAGGTACCTTTCCTTACATCTTCCTGTTTTTTTCTTAACTGTGGGAAAGACATAGCCACGGAAGTGGCTTGGGGTGTTTGCTGGCTGCTGGGGATTGTTCAGGAGTGGAGGGTCAAGGAAGTGTGACCCTCTTTGTAAATGGCTGAGTTGCTCACCCTTGAGCAGACATGCTAGCTGTCCCCTCCCTTGGAGCAGGCGGCACTGAACACCCAGTTTGAATCCCAGCTCTGCCAAAAGGCAGGATTAGGCTTTGCAGGCCTCTAGGACCTCTTCCAGCTCAGTAGCTGTTATCTAGCGCATCACATTGGGCAAATTATTTCCCCATGCTGAGACTTAGTTTCCTACTCTAAAATGAGGTGGTTGGATTGGATAGTCCCTGAGGTTTCTTCTAGCTGTTGATCTAGGAAGTCACATGTAGCCACATAGGACTAGTCACTTCACTTTCCAGCCTCAGTTTCTTCATCTGTAAAATGAGAAGGTTAGACTAATCTCTGAAGTCTCTTTTTTTGTCTAATCTCTAGAATTTTAGTTCATACCTAAGTCACTTTCACTTTCTAGGCCTCAGTTTCCTTATTTACAAAATGAGGAGGGTTGGAGTGGCTGGGCCTAAGGTCCCTTCTAGCAGTCATGTTTGTCAATGTCATGAGAGTGATTGGGGGAGACCACCCTGACATGATGCACTGGACATAGAGATTCCTTGGGGGCTGGATTAGATTGCTCTTGCCCCTTTGTTTCATTTGGACCAATCCCACAAGCATATTCCAGGAGATAGGCTCTGATGCTTGAACCAATCTCAATCCTACCTTCCCAACATTGACTTTTATTTACAATGTTCTAAGGGGCTATATTTGTATGGAGGCAGATATGACTAAGTTTTTATTAGTGCTGTTGGTTAATAACACATGTACACCATGGGTTTTGCAGACATTTCTAAGATGCACATGGATTCTTGGTAATTTCTCGACATTATTGTGGTAGCCAATTGCCTTCATGGGGAAAGGGAAAGGAATAAGCATTTACACGATCCCTCTAAGCATGTTTCACAATTGCTTATTTGATCCTCACAACAGCCTTGGGATGTAGGTGCTGTTACTATCCCCGTTTTACAGTTGAGGAACCTGAAGCAGAAGTGAAGTAACTTGCCCAGGGTCACACAGCTAGGAAGTATCTGAGGCTGAATTTGAATTGGGGTCTTTCTAACTCCAAGTCCATTGGGCTATTATCTACACCACCCAAAGTACCTACTTATGTTCACTGGTAAGAGAGGAGGACTTGGAATCAGGAGGGCCTGAGTTCAGATCCCACCTTAGTTACTTGAACAAGTCAGTCTCTTGGATCTGGTTGCTTTCTCTTTAAAGTGAGGGGGTTGGACACATGCAGTCTTCAAGGACCCTCCCAGCTCTCTCATTCTGCTGGCTTTGATTGCAGTGTGATTTAGAAAAATGAGATTCCAAAATGGCAGCTACCATTTCACTGCAGGACTCAAGGCTTTACCCTGGAGAAAGCAGAGCTGTTGATATGACACTTCTACTCTCTGGTCCTAGAGTCCCCATCACACTGAGCATGCCACGTTGGCCTCAGTCTGGGCCTCACTTTCCTCATTTGAAAAACCAAGACAGAGGGAGGGGAACAGAGTTTGGATTGTGATCCTTCCAGCTTTAAATCTAAGTTCAGTGATGAGTAGGAGGCAGAGGTTATCAGACTGCTGATTTGCCAGGAAATGGGGCAGAATGTAGAGGAAATGGAGCAACCCATGCACATCGGGGGATAGTCTGGAAGCCAACAGGGAGCATTTGGAACATTCACCTCCTTTGGCCTTGCATGGTTATGCTGCACTAATTTTGGCTATAGAATCAGAGGTGCTCAGGATCCTTCAGGCTAAACTCCTAAATTGATGAATCATGGATTCAGAGACGTAAGGCCAAAAGATTTCTAAAATCATCTAATCTACCCCCACTCCCCACATGCATCTTCACCTCCCTCCATTTTACAGGTGAAGAAGTTCAAGCCTGTAGAGGTTGGAATTTGCCCCAGGGTACCTAGGGTTGGCCCAAAATCTTGGGGACATTTTAAAGCTATCAAATATTATTATTGTTATTTTTTTGTGCTCTTGCTAGGCTAAGCTTGTTAAGACTTAAAACAGCACTGAGACTTTTGGGGATTCTTTATACTTGTGGGAGCTTAGGCTCATTTGTTTAGAAATGAAGGGAAGGGATGGAAAGAAGCATTTATTTTTTTTTCAATTTATTTAGTTTTAGTTTTCAGCATTCATTTCCACAAAATTTTGATTTCACAATTTTCTCCCCATCTCTCCCCTTCCCCAACCCAAATGCCATACATTTTGATTACCCTATCCTCCAATCTGTCCTCCCTTCTATCACACCCCTCCCTTCCCTTATCCTCATCTTCTCTCTCTTCTTTCTATGATTTCTTCTTTAACCCATGCCTTCTTTAGAATTACATTATTTAGTTTCCAATAGATTTTTGCTTTATCTTTCCATGGCCTTTTGTTACATATAATTTTTATTGCATTATGATCTGAGAAGGATGCATTGATTATCTCTGCCTTTCTGCACTGGATTGTAAGATTTTTATGTCCTAGTACATGGTCAATT
>JAQQSK010012851.1:0-11706 GCA_028658325.1 Potorous gilbertii | reverse complement strand
TGACCTCAGACACTAGTTACATGACCCTGGGCAAGTCACTTAAATTCTGTTTTCCTCAGTTTCATTATATGTAAAAATAAGCTAGAG
This sequence comes from Potorous gilbertii, assembly GCA_028658325.1. NCBI lineage: Eukaryota > Metazoa > Chordata > Mammalia > Diprotodontia > Potoroidae > Potorous > Potorous gilbertii. The sequence continues at coordinate 11,619 of JAQQSK010012851.1, read as the reverse complement.
AAGGAAACGACAAACCACTCCAGTGTCTTTGCCAATAAAACCCCCAATTAGATCACAAAGTCAGACACAGCTGAACAACAGTGACACCCATCCACCCATCAGCTTGTCAAGACCTTACTCAAACCTAAGTCTGCCTCTCTGTAACTTTCACTCATTTCTCCTTGTTCTTTGCCCCAGGGCCAAGCAGAATACAGTTGATTCCTCTTCTATGTGAGAGTCCTTCAAATGGAAGGAACTATTGTGTCTCCATTCTGACTATCTGTGTCTTTTGCTATCCAGTCAAAATGTACCCAAATGATCAAGTAGAGCATAAGTTCTGGACTTGAATTATCCAGTTGACCCTTCTACAAACACACTCAAGTGGACCTATGTCTTTTCTAAAATGAGGCTCCCAGAACTGAGCATGATACTCCATATGTATCCTGCCCAGGGCAGGCAGATTTATTCCCTACGCTGTTCCTGACACTATGGCCCACTACATGAAGCCTAGGGAAACATGAAGTTTCTCAGCACTCTGTTTACTGACACTGGGTTTGTAATTCACTAAAGATTCCACAGCTTTTTCACCAAAACTATCATCTAACCAATCATCTTCCTCCCCATATTTGTAATACTGATTTTTGGAATCTAAGTCTGATATTTTAGGCAACTAAGTGGTGGAGTCAATAGAATGCTAAGTCTCCAGTCAGAAAGACCAGAATCCAAATAAGGTTTCAGAAATTTATAAGATGTCTGATCCTGGGTAAGTCATTTAACCTTGGTCTTCCTCAGTTTCCTCAAATGTAAAACAGGAATAATAACAGCACTTGCCTCTCAAGGCTGTGGTGCGAATCAACTGAGAGAATATTTGTAAAAAGTGCTTACCTACCACAGTGGATGGCACCTAGTAGATGCTGTGTAAATACTTACTTACTTCTCCCCTTATATTGATCTATGTCACATTTTATTTTCTTAGGTTAACTTCATTATTCTAACCTGTCAAAATCATCTTAGGTCCAATCTCTGTCACTTAATTGTTATCTCTCTCAGCTTCATGTCACCTGCAAATTTGACAAATGTGCCAAATTTAGCTCCAAATTTAGGTATGAATGAATGCACAATTTGGCTCTCTGCCATTGGATTTAAGATACAAATACTCTATATTCTGAGAAGGTAATGTTATTTGTATCTATCATTCGTAAACTGATCAATATTTGGACTTTACCTGCTTGGTTATTGTTCTTATTTGGGTGTTTCAGTTGTCTGACTCTTCGTGACATCATATGAGGTTTTCTTGGCAAAGATACTGGAGTGATTTGTCATTTCCTTCTACAGCTCATTTTACAGATAAGGAAACTGAGGCAAACAGGGTTAAGTGACTTGCCCAGAGTCACACAGCTGATAAGCATCTGAGGCCAGATTTGAACTTATGAAAATGAGCTTTCCTGACTCCAGATCCAGCACTCTATCCATTTAGCTGCCCCTGGCTATTCTTGACAGTACCATAATTTTCTTTTGAATTTATTTACACAGTATTATGATTTACACATTCTTTAGAACTCTTTGGAAGGAAGGTGTGATCTTTCTTCCTTCCCTACTCTGACAGGACCAGAGTTTCCCTGATATAACTTCTTTGCTCTCACTCATGACGTGGGGAAGCTTTACTGAAAAGAAGACAAAGATTCCTCCTAAGGATTTGATTGACCCTGGCTTCCTTTATGCAGCTTTATAATCTTCTAAGGACATAAAAAGTGCTATCTATGTGGAATCTAGGCCCCTCTGATTTTGTTGTGTTCATCCTTCATTGCTGAAGAAGACTATGTCTTCAGAGAAATGATGATATGACTGTACTTGACTTTGTTTTGAGTGAGGGAATGTTACCAACTTCATTTCTCCTCCAGAGCCATCTGAATCCAGCGACCAGATATTCATCAGGATGCCCGTAGATGACCCAGGATGAACTGGTAGACCTTGGCCCTTTTAGGCCAAGATCTATTCAGGTACTCACTTAAGGTGAGGCAACACCCATTCATTGAATAGACCTGTTTAAGAAGTAGCCAGAGGGTGGCCCCTTTAATAAGGCAAAGAAAAATGAAGACATAGGTTGGGAGAGAGTCTGAATACCACATTTATGGTCCTTCACCATATCTTACATTGATGACAAGACTCATAGATAAATGGAAGGGGAGGGAGTTTACCACTGTTTCATATCTTTGCTGTGTTGGGACAAATTAAACTTCCTTTTGTCAATTATTCGATGACTCATAAGTGCCTCATTTCATCCCAACATCAATTCTGAACTAGGAGATAGCTGGTGATATTAGAGCTGTCTCAGACACTTACTCAACTCTGCCCCAAACTAATTGGTCTCCAAAAGGGTTTGGAGAGAAACAATGAGACATGTGCCTAGATTGAGGTGGCAGCTTTCTACTGCTAATAGGTATGAACCTTCTAGGTTCAAAGTTGACCTTTCTCTTAAAGGAAAAACAATCCACAAATGAACAAAGAAACTGGTCCAGATTTTCAGCTTGAGGATGTAACATTTTGTCTCCAAATACTCAGAGGGAGATAAGGAGCATGCTGCAAAGATTCCAACAAAAGGAAACACATGTAGAAGGAGAAGATGGCTATAGAAAAGGAAAACACAAAATTTTTTTATAGTAGTTCTTTCTTTTCTTTGATGGACAAAGCAGCCAATCACAACTTTTCTCTTTCTCAACTTTCTCATATGGCCTCCTGTCAAGGTCTAATCTAATTCCATTCTATTGGCAAGAATGGTCTGTGTCTATGTCTTCATGGTTATTTTTGAAAATTATGATCTAGTTTCCATTATTATGTATATATCTGTGTTTACTAAGGTAAAAATTCTCCCCAGAAGTCCATCTCTCTTTCATGCAAAGTTACCTCTGTTTGTTAAGTAAGGTTAAACCTAACACACCACCATCTCATCCACAACTTAAAGATTCTCCCAACTTGGCCTATACTTACCTTCCTACTTTCATTATACATTACTCCCCTTCATGTATTTTGCAGCTCAACCAAAATGGTCTTCTTACTATTCTCATATATGATATTCCACAGACATTGTATACATATTCTCTCCTCACCTGAGTATCTTAAAATCTAGTTTCTTTCAAGCACCTCCTTCTACATGAGACTATTCTTGGATCTCACTCCAGATTAACATACTTCCCCCTCCACCTCTTACCCAACTGCTAGGAGAAAAAACATCCTCAAATTTATTCTTTATAGGCAGGACAATGCAATAAGATTTGTCTTTATTAAGCTCTCACTATGTACCAGACACTTTGCTAAGTTCAAGGGATACAAATATAAGCAAAAAAAAAAAAGACTTTGCCCACAAGGACCTTAGATTCTAATTGGAGAAGATAATACATAAAAGAGGCTGAAAAGAAGAGTGGTGAGAAGGAAGAGTTGGGGTGAGAGGACTGGGGTGGTGAAGTCTAGAGTGTCAGAAACCTAGTTCATAGGGGAATGAAGTTTGGCCCATTCCAAAACTGGAGACCCCTGGAAGGAATTCACCAAAGACGGAAGACATGTCTTGTACATATTTAGCGTATGTATATTTATAGGTTGTTCCTTCTCACACCCTCTGACAGATGAGGTCTTTGGGAACGAGGATTGTTTCATCATTGTCTTTGAATCTTTTTATCTTTGTCTTTGTAGCAGAGAGAACAGGGCCTGGACAACTGTAGGTGTTTTATTCATGCTCATTGAGTCACTGCCTATAAAAATGAATCCAATGCTGCACCCAAATCCATGGCTAGAGCAGCATTGCTTACAAAAGGAGACACGTGATGACTCAAGTTTCATTAGAACATCATTGCATACAAAGAGCTACCCTCACAATAAACCTTTGAGGTAAGTATCAACAATATTATTCCCATTCTAAGGATGAGGAAACAGAGGTTTGAGGGGCTTATCACCCTCTAGCTAGGCAATGGTAGAGCTGAGGCAAAAATCTTGGTCTTCTCATCTCAAACTCTATGACCTTTCTGCTCTAACGCACTTTAAAGTATGCTTATTTTTCAAAAAATGACTTGCTTTCTAGAGGTTACTATTAAACAAACCTTGTGAGTGTGGAATACATGTTTTCATCTGATGGTCATTCATTCTATTGTCACTGAGGCCTCATAATATGAATTTTTCTATAAAAATAGGCAACAATATAAAAAAAAGACCAGTTACACATATCCTTTGTGAGTGATTTCCTGAAATACAACAGCAATATGGAAAATGAAGAAGCATCATATGCTGGGCTGCTTCGAGGCTATTATAAAGGTAACCTCCCTTTGTACCCTGGCCCCTCACTACCCCTCTGGGAATTCCTTAAGGCTTTAGTCGATCCCTCACTCCCCAAAGGAGAAGCAAAGTATGCCAAATGTCAGTAGTCAGTGCGTTTCTTATACATTAAGAAGTCAATAACTCACTTCTGCAAGGATTAGATCATTGACTCCACCATGATCTTAACAGAAGTGTTTAATAGCAACTCCCTTCCCACTAAACCTCTGAGTGTAGTACATGCTTAGGACAGATCCTCCCAAGAGAGTCCCGGGGAGAGCCAAGCTAAGGAACAGATAAATCAACACATCTTGGTCAGTAACCCAGATATGTAGCAACAGGGAAAGAAACCATGTCATAAGTGGACAATTTCAGGCCTGGTACCACCCAACTATTTACACTAAATTTGATAAGGTTCTTACAGGGATACTATGGTGACCTAATGCTTACTTTGAAAGATATTTTAATATTAGAATAGGACACATTATGTACAATAAGTTGAATTAATATCTGGAGTATTTTGTATTCTCTCTCTCTCTCTCTCTCTCTCTCTCTCTCTCTCTCTCTCTCTCTTTCTCTCTCTGTTTGGGTTTCCCTGTCTTACCCAGGCTGGATGAACAGAGGGCCCATTCCAATTTGCATAGGAATCTTGACGTCATTTTCTAAACTGGGTCAGTCTGACCCTGCTTAGGAAACCTACTGGCTCCTATTCTCAGAGGTATACCACATTAATGCCAAGGTTCACGTAGACACAAATCAATATAGCCCATTGTAGCTCAAAACTCCAGAGCTCAGGAGATCCACCAGCTGCAGCCTCACAGGTAGCTGAGATTTTGCACTACACTTAGCCAGAGTAAACTATTTTTTCCGTCTTGTCTTTAAGTGGGTAAACTTTAGTTGCAGGCAAGGGCTAAGCTGTTTTTAATCTTTACATCTCTGTCTACTAGAACAGGGATTCATATATAGTTGGTGCTTAATAAAATCTTGTTGACTTTGATTTGCTAACCTTTAGGAATTTGTAGCATCTACAGCCTCCATCCTCATAGCCACATTTAATGTTTTTAGCTATAGTTCATAGAAGAGTATCCTCCCTAAACCTTATCCCAACTACAAAAAGGCAGTCATTAATTGACCTTATTTCAAAGTGTGCTAACTTGGCCTATTAAAAAAGTAAAAGCTGAATCACAAAATCACAAATGTAAGAGTTGAAATAGATCTCTGCAGTCAACAATTGCAACCTGTGCCCAAAAGAAATCCCCGCTAGAGTATAACTGACAAGTTGGGTGGTTACCCAACCTCTGCTTAATTATTTGTAAAAGAATCTCAGAAACAAAATATTCCTAATGGAGGGGGAGGGGAGGGGAAGGAAAAGACATAGATGAACAGATAAACAGAGATAAACAGAGACTGAGACAGAGAGAATACCAAGAGAGACACAGACATAGATGTAAAGATAGAAACAGATGAGAGAAAGAGACAGAGAGACAATCAGAAACAGAAATATAAACAGTAAGAGCAAAGATTGAGAAAGAGAGACATGGGGAGGGGCTCAGAGGGTTAGATAGATGGAGAAAGGAGATGAAAACTGACAGAAAGAAACACAGAAAAAGAGAAAGAAGTAGAAAAGGGAGAGAGGTAGAAAGAAAACTGAGACAGACAGAAATATACACAGAGACAGACAGAATAATCAAGAGAAAAGAGACAGTCAGAGATAGAGAGGCAGGCACTGAGAGAGACAGAGAGAGGAGATCAAGACAGAAGCAGACAAGTGAGGGGAGGTGAGTACAGAGAGAGAGAGAGAGAGAGAAAGAGAGAGAGAGAGAGGTGGGGGTGGAGAGGGAGAGGGAGAGAGAGAGAGAGAAAGAGAGAGAGAGAGAGAGAATTAAGATAGAACAGACACTGAGACGGAGAAGCAGCCAAGAGAGAGAGTGACAGACAGATAGATAGAGGCTGGGAGAAGAGATCAAGACAGATGCTAATAGACACAGAGACAAAAACAAGCAGATAAGAAACAGACAGACAGACAGAGGTGGAGTTTCCTCTTACAAAAATAGAGAAAATTTAGCAAGGTATTCTAAACATAAAATATCAATTGCATCAAGCCCTGAAACATTGTAGAAGTTCATAAATGACATCTATTAGTCCTCAAAGAAAGAGAGTCAATATCAGGAAAAGAAAACTATCTCAAGAGTCACAAAGACCTGGGTTCAAGTTCTGCCTTCAACATGTACTGGTTCTGTAATTATGGGCAATATGCTTAAACCCCCAGTGCTTCAATACTATAAGTTACAGATGACTTGCTGGTCTGTAACAAGGGAAAGAATCTCTATGCCAGTCCTTCTTTAATTCATGAAATCGTAGTTTGAGAACAGAAAAGGGGGGAAAGTGTTACTGACCAAGTCTTTTTTTTAAAAAACTTGTATCATGGACATAGAACTTTTAGATTGTCGTTGATCCATTATTACCAATATGTATTCTGAGTTACCACCAATTAGTTAGGTGACCCTGGATAAGTCATTTAGTCTCTCTGAGATTCGATGGGGAGAGTTTTTTATAAATATTAAAGTGCTTTGGAAATGTCAATAATATTTGTATTTCCTCAAGTGAAAACTTTTTAGTCACCAAAGACCAATCATTTGCTTTATTTGGTTTAGTTTTGAGGGAGAGATGGTAATGTTTTGACAATCTTCTTTATTTCAAGTGGACACTACATATGCATCCAACCACAGGTAAATTCAAAACAGCATGACATTTAACTATTACCTAAACATAATCTCCAATGTGAATTATTTCATATAAAAGTATTCTTTTCTATGCACTCAGAACTAGCTAATTTCCTTAGGAAAACACTCTGTAAAGTAAAAATGAATCTCTCTACTTTAAACTGCCAAATTTATAAATAAATACTAGCTATACCCTATCAGAAAGCTATTTACCACTATCCAAGCTAAGAATCTTGACACTACATTATAAAAAATTATTCAGGAAAATGCCCTGAAGGTCTAGAACAAGAAAGTAAAGTAAAAAAAAAAAAAAAAAAAGATGTACCATTCATTTGCAAGATATAAATCTAGCCCATGTCTTCTGAAGAAGTAAAGGATGATTTCATTTCAGTTTATCTTGCATTATTCTCCATCATTTACTCCTTATTTCAGCTACACTGATTTTTTTTAGCATCCTCCTAAACCCATCTCATACTTTTTTACTTTTGTACCTATGTTCTTGCTTTTCTCCCTTATAGAATGTAAGATCCTTAATGGCAGGGACTATTTCCTTTTTTACATTAGTATTAACAACACTGATTGCAGTACCTGGTACATGGTTCATTTTAAATGAATACATGTTGATTAAAGTGAATTGTTTCCCACTCTAGCAATGCTCTCTATGTTTCCATCATTTCTGCTTGTTGACTTGCTACCATTTTGAGCTGTAAGATTCAGCTCAAATACTATTGTCCCCTAGAAGTCTCCCTAAACCCTCCCAGCTGGGCATGGTCTCTCTCTCTCTCTCTCTCTCTCTCTCTCTCTCTCTCTCTCTCTCTCTCTCTCTATCTCTCTCTCTCTCTCTCTCACTCCCCTCTCCCCCCCACCTCTCTCTCTTTCATTTTATTTTAAACTCAAACACCAGAATTGAAATGCAGAAATTATCAGGACCTTAAATATTGGAACTTAAATATAAAGTAAGAAAGGGAGGGACAAGTATGTCATGAGCATAGCAGAACATGAGAGGATTCAATATGTGTAACAATAAATTTTCATTTCAAAAAAGCCTGTGTGTTGAGAGTTGTCTGTCTTTTCTTTGCTTCCTTGTAAGTTTTCTTTTGTTCTCTGCTGTGCACTTTTTGTACTTTGTTGCATTTTATCCCCTCCCCCTAGAAGGCTACAATTAAGTTTGGATATATTTCTCTATAGCTATAGATATATATACATACATATATATATATATATATATATATATACATACATGCATGCATATGTGGACATATAGTTTTCCAAATTCTGCTACTGATCTTTGTTTTTGTGTCTGTGCATCTCATTTCCTATCCATCCTGCCTCCTCTACTTTACTTCTATCCACTATCTTGCCCTCCTATTACTTGTCTCTTCCCCCCTCCAAGGATCCTTCCCTTATCCTCCCATTCCCACAAATCTGATCTCCCTTCTATAGCCCCCTATAACCTATTCCTTCACCCTCCCTTATAGAGATCTCTCTTTTATCCTCTCATTCCCATTGATCTAAACACCATTCTGTCTAAACACCTCCTTTTACCTATTCCCTCACCTTCCCCTCTAAAGATCCCTCCCTTTTCCTAATTTTTAAGTGGAAAATAAATTTAGCTGAAATACACAAAATTCTAAATGGAATACTAAATAAATAGCATCGAGAAGAAGATGAAGAAGGCTTACACATATCTTTCAGTGCATTTTTATGATTCCACAAAATTAAGTTTGATATGTGTAACTGACAATTCCAAACCCAGTAAGTGCCCATATGGAGCCCAGCAAAGGGAGGACAGGGACAGCAGCAGGCTAAGCAGAATGATAGGCTGCTGCGATATCCAAATCTATGAAGGAAAGAGACTTAAATAAGGTTGTAAGAGGAATCCTGGCAGAATCTCTTTAGAGTAAGCAGCTAATAGGTATAATAAATGACCCAGGGCACTGGTAGGAACAAATTATATAAATAGACTTAAGAAGAAGTTATACAAGACCTTGGACCACAACAAATGTTAACACGGAGGTTACAAACGCTAACTCTGGAAACGGTACAGCTCATTACCTGCTATTTGACCGACCTCTGCTCTCTTCTCTTGGCCCAGATTTATAGTGGTATCTTCCATATTAAAACATTGTCACTTGACACATTCCAGATTTCCCTTTCAGCCAGAAGTAATATTGAGTGAATATTGGAGCAGATGGTTTACATTTACATTTATATTTAAATGATCATTAACACAGGGTCTTAAATCAGATAATGATTCTTTTGCTTTACAAACCCCAAACAGAACCTCTTAAGATAAACTTTAACTTACTACAAATCATAAAATTATTTCCATATAAAGTCTGTTTATTGAATGTGCTGAACTGTTACAGAGTTTCTTTAAATTTATGAAAAGACAATGAAAACTGCCTGGCAGGGAGACACGAAATAGCGATATACATCATAAAAACCTTTCATACTATATAAAGTCGAGCATATACCAGGAAAAACTAAAAAACTCAACCCTGGGAATTGAGTTACCGAAACTGACTTATGCCAAGATGATCTCACTTTCTAGGGAGCTGTCCCCCAAGGAAGAAACACAGTTCTCCCCTTTACTGTTGGGTTTCATTGTTTTGGCAGTAAGTAAAAGGAGACCTTTCAGACTTCTCCTGATTACAAGGAATTTAAGGAAAGATCGGGCTTCAATGTCACACAGTCCTTTCAACATTTTCGATGAGCACATAAATTTATAAAAGATGTGGTTATAACATACCGTGGCTCCCAATGTAAGAGCAGAAGGTTAATGGCACGAGTGTTTCTGAATCGTACCTGTTAATCATCCAAACTTCAGCAGAAATGATACTAGAATAAAAAAGCACCTATCTGCTAGGTTGTTCATTTTGGCAAGCACTATGGCTAGTCCGGCTTTATAACACATCGTAACTGGCAAGTTAAGCCATGAGGAGAATTATTAGAGCCAAATGCCCTTTTACTGTCAAACAACAAAGAATATAATCTCTTATTCTTAAATGATCTTGTCAGCCAGGTTCCCTGAAGTCAACTTACATAACTGCATCAACAACTAGCCATTTTTTTCCATGACAGCCTCATAGATCCCAGTGGGAATTAAAAACATGAGCAACTCTGGGAAGCATCAGAGATCTGTAGGGACTAGAGTCTGACAGATTTTAGGAAGGTTTTCCTTCAAGTGAGTAGCAGTAATCTTCATTAACCCCTTGGCTATTAAACAGGTATGCCACATATATCGCCATAGAAGAATTCATGGCATATGTTAAAGAGTTACCTATCTCAATGAATATATGACAATCTAGGTGATCTTTTGAGCCCTACAAGGGACTGGAAACCAGTGGAATGCAAGGTCTTTAAGGGCAAAGACCATGACATTCATCTTTGTATCTCCTCCATTGCCTAAAGGGCTAGATTAATATTCGTTAAGTGGAATTGTAAGTGAGAAATGATGAAGAAGTGATTTCATTTAGATTTCTTTATGTTCTCCCACAATGAAAGTGAAGTTATCTCTTTTTCCCAAACCAAATTAAATACCAAAGTCTGGACCAAATCATTGTACTGCAATGAACACCTTGAATCATATATAGTTTAAGGAGTGACTAAATTGGTTGACCCAACATTTTTAACTATTTTCTTGAATGATTATATCAGATCAACTTTGTATTGATCAGACTTGGATCTTAGCATAGTTGAAATTTGATTAACTGGGATCCAATTCAATGATTTCAATCATATCTTTAGTTTTACATACAAAAGCAAACACAAAGTAGATTAGCAATGGAGTTATATGGATAAAAAGATGAATGAATCACCATAATATTTTTGTTCTTAGAAACTAATCAGTTGCTTTGATGTTTTGCTGAATACACAGCCTTTGGTTTATCTCCACCAGTTTAGTTTCTAGCCCATCATTCTCTGCAATTCGTATTAACCATGTCCTCCCATCAGTCACCCCAGAAAGGCTCTACCATGGAGCCTCAAGGTCACATGTGACCTTCTAGGTCCTCAAGTGCAGCCCTGAACTCAAATCTCACAGAACAAATTCCCTTAAAAAAAGGATTTGTTCTCTAAAACTTGGACCTGGAGGACCCAATGTGGCCTAGAGGCCAAGAGTTTCCCACCCTTGTTCCAGGCCTTGTAACCATATAAGGTTACCTATAAGGGTGCTAGTGCATCACTCAGACCACCCATCTATTATGCCTCATTCTTGCCATATGAATGAATTAGAATTTATTTATGAAGTACTTACTATATGCCAGGTATCTTGCTAACTACTGGGGATACAAATACAAATCAAGTCACAAAGTATTTATTAAATACTTACTAGGTGCCAAATGCTATGCTAAGTGCTAAGAACACAAAGAAATACAAAGATCACTAACTACACCCAGTGGAGCTCATAATCTAATGAGGAAAACAACATGGAAACAAGCACATACAAATAAGATAATCTAGAAGATAAAGTAGAGATATTTTGAGAGGGAAGGCATTAATGTGAAGGCAGAAAAGGAAAGCTTCTTGCAAAAGTGATGTAGACTTAGAAGACAGGCAAACCAAGAGAAGGAAAAACATTTCAGGCACTTGAACAGCCAGGAAAAATGTTGGA
>JAQQSK010012850.1:0-11707 GCA_028658325.1 Potorous gilbertii | reverse complement strand
CTGAGCAGGACCCCCGAGGCCCCAGCTGTGCCTACCTGGGCCACTGCAGCTCCATTGTTTGACCCGGCCAAGGTCTCAGGAGCCATCTCTCTCCTGGCCCCAGACCCTTGCCCATGCTGTGCTCTCAGCTTGGAGGTATGCCTGGGGAAGGTGTCTTATTGGAGGCCACTCTCCTTGGGCATTCCCCCTACCTCCCTCCCCTTGCTATCTCCCAGATGTCCAGCTGGCCTGACCCTTGGCCAGGACCAAGATCACTATAGGGCGCTGCCCGGAATAATGTGCCTGGGCAGAGCTGGTCCAACCCTCGTTATAGTCTCAGCCAGCTGAGCCAGCTGGTGGGGGCAGCCTCCTGGGCTTGGGCTTTCTTGTGGCTGGTGACCTAAGAGGCCCTGAGGACAGGCAGGGCTGCTTCTGTGGGTGAAGGAGGATATTTGGGAGTCCCCAACTAGTTCTCTATGGGATGCACCTCCCTGCTGCATTGGCTTACCTGGATCTGAGGGTTCTTTTTTGCTTTCCTATTCTCGGAGCTAATGGAACATCATCTGCCTTCACTCCCCTCCCCTCCCCTTCATTGCCTCCTTTTAAGAAACACACTTCAGAAGGAACGATAACATTTTTTATACCAGAACAAGTTTTCTAAGTCAATGAGGAAAAACTCAATTGTCTTATTCTCTCTCTTTAAATCTCCCTTTTCTTTTGAGGGAAAGGGCCACCTGCAGGATAAAGCAGATCTAGTGTCTGCACACTTACCAAGGGAGAGGATCTGGTGAGGCTGGCTCTAGTACAAGGGCCTTGCCATTACAACGAGGTGAGGGAAGGCATCTAAGACCTGGTCACTACCATCGCTAGGGTGCTAGAAACTGCTGCGGCGGCTGCTGCCATCCTCAGTCCCCTTCTTCACATTAATTAGGGGGTCCTTGGAGGTGCCCCTGCAGCTGCTGATGCTGCTCTGAGTCCCCTCAGCCCTCCCTGGCACCTCTGCCTTTTTGTGTGGCTCTTTGTCGAGGCTGCTCTGTAAGGGTGACTCCTTTCTGCTTCATAGCCTGGGTATCTTTACCTTTTAATTCAGTCAATTTGAATAAATGGCACAGATGCCCAGAATTGAAGTCCCAGCAGGGGCTGTGGGCTGCTCACAATCCTCTCCAGTGTCATTTACCTGGTGTTTTAGAGTTCCCATCAGGTAGTGCTTCTATTTGAACCTCCCAGTCACCCTGGGCTGGAAGGACTGTATGTCTACATGAGGGTTCATGTGGAAGTGAGCCTTATGAGACTAGGGCCAGAGGGGACCTCAAAGTCCAGCCCCCTCCCTTCTCATCTCTTTCTGGTTCTTTCCCAGAAACTGGGTTGGAGGAGACTGCCCATCAGTTGCAAAATTGCTGACTATGCTCTATGAATGAAATGGAACACAATGATGGTGTAAGAAATCAAAAAGAGGACAGTCTCAGAGAAACCTGTGAAGACATTTTTGAAGTGATACAGAATCACATTAACAGAATTAGAAGGTAATTCGTATAACGAACATTAAAAAGACCAAGAACTTTGGAAGACACTGTGGTTGCTGTGAGCCGGTGTATTTCCAGAGGCCTGATAATGCCTGCTACTCACTTCAGGAGAGGGAGAGGGCCAAAATGCACAACACAGACCGTGGGGAAATTCATGTTGCTTGATTAATACATATTCGCTACAAAAGTTCTCTGTTTTTTCCATCAGTAGGAATAGAATAGCAGGAGGAAGGCAAAATAAATGTTTGTTAAATGAAAACAACAACTTTTTTTTTTAAAAGAAAAGAAACATTCACACAGAGTTAAATTGGTGGGCTAAAGCAGAATTGATGGTGCTTCAGGAAAGTTCATAATCGCAGAAGTGATCCCAGGCAAGACAATAGTAAAAACAGACACGGTGATAGCACTTAGCAGCTCACCAAAGCCTCTCAGAATCCCAGAGCTGAAAGGAACCTCAGTACCCATTTTGCCCAGCTCATACCCCAAATCCTCACTGTAACTTATCTGATAAGTGAATGATCTTGGCAATGAAATAATATCAATACTTAATGTAAATGCAACAAGTAGAAGAACATCTAAGTCCCTGAAGGGAAAATTAATCAAATCACAGAGAGAAATAGGCAACAAAATGACAAGAAGTGGGGGCTTCAATGAGCCCTTTTAAGACCTAAACAAAACACACAAAAAAGATAAGAAAGAAGTTAAAGATTCAAATAGGATTTTAGAAAAGTTCTATATGACACAACTCTGATAATTAATGAATGGGAAAATAAAGGAATGTACATATGTATACAGGGTGTTTCAGACTGTAGTAGGCCTTTTGGGATACCCCACATTTATATAGCTACACACACACACACACACACATACACACCTAGCTATACAGGGCATCTTACTAGAAAATGATCAGGGTTTTCAAAGAGCCCAGAAGTGCTTGAGACTCTTTCAAGGGGTGCAGATTATTTTCATAATAATGCTAAAGCATTAAGTCAGTTAAATCACCCTCCCTTTTCCAATTACATACCTGTGTGAGGTTGAATTTTCTTCATATATTTCAACCAAAACAACATAAGATAAGAGACTGACTACAGAAGCCAATAACAGAATCAAATTATTTTCTATTATGTGAGAGATGAAAAAGATTTCAAATCTATGCGAAACAATACTAATCTTCTTACTAACTTTGTGTGTGTGTGTGTGTGTGTGTGTGTGTGTCTGTGTTTTGCAAAATAGAGCATTTTTTTGGTAAAAAGACCAAAAAAAGAGGAACCTCCTTATTTGAACATATAATGGGGTTGACTACTGTCATTTTTTAATGAATTAATAAACATTTTACCCATTTTTCTGTTTTAATCTCTAGCAGTCAATATTGATAGATATAATCCACATAAACAAAGTTCTTTTTTGATTTCTCAGTCATTTTTAAGAGCGTACAAGGCTTCTGAGATGACAAAGTTTGAGAATTTCTGTGCTGCATTTATTAAGCACCTACTTTACAGGTTTTACAAACATTGTTGCATTGGGTCTTCCCAAATAATGACAGCTGCTAACATTTCCATAGCACTCACTGAACCAGGCCCTGCACTAAATACTTTACAAATATTATTTTATTTTATCTTCACAACAACCCTGGGAGATGGGGAGTAGGTGGCAATTATTGTTCTTAGGTTACGGATGAGGAAACTGAGGCAGACAGCAGTTAAGTGACTTGCCCAAAGAAAAGGTGTTAATCTTAAATGGAGACTATATTATTCAGTCCTAAAAGTCAGTAGGTCAAAGAACAAGCCACAATAACCATAGATAATTTGGTTAAAGGAAATATCAACCATGAGATCACACACTAAAATGTTTGAGATGCAGGCAAAGCAGTAAATAAGGGAAAATGTGTATCTTAAAACCTTTTCACCATACCAGAGAAAGTATAGTTCAGTGAACTGGACATGCAAATTGTTTGTAAAAGCTAGAAAAGCAACACATTTTAAAACCTCCCAAATAGGACATCTGAAATTCAAAAAAGAGATAAAGTTGAAAACAAACAAAAAATGATTTGATATACAGAACTATGAGGTGGTTAAAAAATTAATAAAATTGAGAAATCGTTAGCTAATCTAATAAAAAAGGAAAGGAAAGTCCAATTGCCAATATAAAAGTGAAAAGAAAAATAAAATTCACAACAAATGAAGAGAAATGAAATCATTAAAAACTGTGTGATCCAATTACATGCCAACGAAATCAATAACTTAAATGAAATGCATGAATATTTATAAACATGTAAAATGCTTGAATTAACAGAATAAGAAAAAGAATTTAAATAACAACATCAGAAAAAAGAAATTAGACAAGTTGTAAAGGAACTCCTCTCTGTTCTCCCTCCAGGATCACTCCAGGCCTGAGTGGATTTACACGTGAATTCTATCAAACATTGAAAGAACAATTAATTCCAATGATACAACAAAAACCCTAGAAGTTGGCATTTCAGGTTCCTGTGAGGTAAGATCTTATTTTTAAATCAGAGAGAGATAAAGCACAGGGAGAAAAGCAAACTAATATCTTTAATGAATAAAGATCTAAAAATATTGAATAAAAATTTTTGTCGTGGCACAGAGACTACAACATCTCAAAAGGAATATAGATTATGACAAGACTACATTTATATCAGAATTGGTTGCAGGTACTTACTAGCTGTGTGACCCTGGGCAAGTCATTTAACCTCTCTTTCCTCCTCTGCTCTTGTGAGGATCATGTGAGACAATCGTGAAGCTGAACAAATAGTAAGTGCTTGATAAAAGCTCATTCTCTTTCTTTCCATGTCCCCTAAAGGTTTTTTCCCCAATAAGGACAAGTCTAGAGCAAGTATATTCATTGTTACTCATGGATCATTTGCTGTTATATTTGATATAATATTTGATCATTCGTTATTATTTGTTATAGTTCTGGCAAGGCAGGGGATTGCAGTAAAAGAGAAAAAGAGCTAATGAGCATAGGCAAAGAGGAATGATCACTTTTTGCAAATGACAATGGTTTGCTTAGAGTTAACTTCAAATTCACTGAAATAGTAACTTCACTAAAGTAGCAGGAGAAAAAAGTAACTTCCCCTCACCCAAATCCTCAGCATTTCTGCCAAGAAAGAAGAAATAGAAATAGACATTCCATCAAAAATGACTACAGAATGTCCAGAACATTTGGGAGTCTAGTGTCAATGGGAATGAACCGGCCTGTAATCCATGGATGACTGGAGCCAAACAGAGCAGGCTAGAGACAGAAGAGTTGGGAGTCAAACAGAAGTTTAATTTCAAAGTAAGGGAATTGACTTGTAAGCAAGGAGGGGATCTAGACACAAGTGCTAGGGTCTGGCCCCTGGTGGGGGGACCTGAGGCATTGTGAGGAGATCTCAATCCTTATGTCAATGGCTACACAGTGGACTGAAGCCCCAACCTTGAGGGGTAACAACAGCCACAATGAGACAAGTTTGATTCATAGCAGGGCTTTATGATCCAAACATGGAGACAGAAGGTACTTGTCCAAGCTCAGAGAACACCAGGTACCAGTCAGAGCAAGATCAAAACTATGTAATTTCACCTGAGGATGAGATGATGCAGAGGGTGAGTGCAAAGGATTATTGTTATGACAAGCCCAGGGCACAGTTTGCTTGCTGGACCTTAGCTTCAGAAAATGGGTTATCTCCTAATATCTTGATGCTACTTACCAAGACCCATCCAGGAATTCTAGGAATAGAACCACCCAACATCTTTTTTGGAAATAAAGGAAGACAAAGAAGCAGAGAGGTACAGGTTGCCAACAAAGGGTGCTTTTTTCAAGCTATATTGGGAGAGAGAGAGAAAGATCAAAGAAGGGCTAGGACCCATGCTTAGAGTAAAGGGTAACAGAAAGCAGGGATGGCTACTCAGCTCTTACTTGGTCTCTACTTTCTCAGTCCGGGAGAATGGCTCCCAAGAACAAAAAATGACCAAGGTATGTTGATTCCCAAGGTATGTGAGGAGACACAGTGACCATTGATAAAGTCAAGTCACCTGGCCTAGAAGAGTCACATACTCAGGTCCTGAAAGAATTGGCAAATGTTCGTGCTAGGCCACTGCCCAGATGTTAGAAAGACCATGCAAGACAGGAGAGGTGCCTCAAGGTTAAGTAAGGACAAATGGCCCAATTTTCAAAAAAGAGAAGAAAACAGAGTCTACAAACAATAGGCCAGTGAACCTGACTGATTCCTGGGGAAAGTCTAGCACAGAGTATTAAGGAGGTGACTCAAAAGGGAAAGTGGGATTGCTAAGAGCCAGTTGGACTTCATTGAGAACAGTTAATTTCTGTGATGAGACTCACCTAATTTTCTTTTGGGAAAGGATGATTAAATTTTCAGATGACAGGAAGGCTATGGCTAGAGTTTACCTAGATTTTAGCAAAGTTTTTGTAAGTCATTTATACTATTCTTATAGAGAAATGAGAAAATATGGACTTTATTATAATCCAGTCAGATGGAATCAAAAGTGGTTGGATAACTAGAACGAAAAAGTAGTGATGCTGGCTCCGTGTCAATATGCTGGGAGGTCTCCAGTGCAACGCCCCAGGGAATCTGTGCCTAAGCAGCTCTGTATTCCTTCACATCTTTATCAATGTCTTGGATAGTGCCATAGATGACATGCTCATCCAATAGGCGGAGGACCCAAAGCTGAGAGGTAGAATTAGCCTCCAGAATGACCAAGTCAAGAATCAAAAGGCAAGAATTGGGGGCTAAATCTAAGAAGATAAAATTCGATAGGGATACACATTTAAGCAATTATAAAACTTCATGACACAAGAGTAGCCTGGGAAAGATCTGGGGGTTTCAGTGGACATCAAGTTCCCTGTGTACTGAGTGGCATTACCTGGCAGCCCATGTCAGGCTCCACTTCTCTGAGCAGGGAGGTGCCAGTACCACTGGCCTCCATCTTTGTTGGACCACTTTGGGGGTGCTGTGTTCCATTTGGGCACCGTGATTTAAGAAAAACATGGATAATCTGGAGAGTGTCCAGAGAAGGGCCTTGAACCCATTACATTGACATTGGAAGGAATTGGCCACAAGAGAAGACTGTGGGGTTAGACAAGAAATATTCAAAGGGCTCCTCTAGGTGGGGGGGAGAAGTGGCAAATGTGCTAAATTAGGCCAAATGGTAAGAAAAGTTTCCTAAAAATGAGAGCTGGCCACAAGCACAAGGGCTTCTTGGAGAGGAGGTTGGCTCCCCCTCCTCGGAGGCCCACCAGCAGAGGCTAGAGCACCCCTTGGGGGCCCTTTCCTGGCTGGATTGGACTTGGGGGACCACTGACCTTCTTCCCAAGGTTCAGGCTCCATCAACTCCCTTGTGGTTGGGCTGTATCTATGTAACCAAAATCCTAAGACCACATGATTAACTTACAGATCTAGCGCCATATCAAACTACCAAAAGTTTACTCTGTAATACTAGATAAAGTAATAACAAAATGTATTTGGAGGAACAAAATGTCAAGAATTTCAAGGGAAATAATGAAAAAAGTGGGCAGGAAGCAGGCCTAGTAGTATCAGATAAAACACAAAGTAATTATCAACGAGTGCCGATTGAAACAGAGAAACATCGTTCAGGGGAACAGATTAGGGACATAAGACAGAATCGAAAATGTTAACTTAGAGTTTGCTAGTTTCAAGAACACTAACTATGGAGGCCAGGCCCAACCATTGGGTGGGGAAATAAACTTGCTGGGAAAAGAGGACAGTAGTTTGGCTTAGGAGTCTACTAACATCTCCCACCATCATAAGCTCCCCCTGTTTCCATGACCTAGTTTTCAAATGTCATCTTATAAACTAATTAGAAAAGAAAGGAACCTGATACCTCTCACATTTATGGTCTTAAAGGCTAGAGGACATCATAGGAAGTAAATGAATCATCTTGGAGCATCAATAGACACTTCTCAAAAGAAGCATTGCAAGGAATCAACAGCCATGTGTAAAAAACGTGAGAGAAAAGCTCAAAAAGAATTAATAAGAAGAGAAAAGCAACTTTTTAAAAGTTGAGGTTTCATTTCACAGCCATCAGATGGGCCAAGATGAACAGAAGGAGGAGAATGGCAATTTTTGGAGGGGATCTGGGAGGTCAAGCACACAAATGCATTGTGGGTGGTCCAGGCACTCTAGAAAGCTTAGAACTAGATCCAAAGCATCACAAATGTGTTTACACTTTGACCCAGCAAGGCCACTGCTGGACCTATACCCTAAAAAGTCCAAAGGCAGAGACAAAGGGCTCCTATGTACAAAGCCACCCTTTTTATTATAGCAAATTGCAGAATGGATGAAGAAGTGATCATGATGATAGATAGATTTGGATACACATATGCTTATACATATATATGTATATATATACATTTAGATGAACAGACATGCACACACACACATTATATATAATATATATATATATCACCATTTCTTTAGCCATCCCCCAAGACACACACACAGACACACACACACACACAGACACACACACAATGAAACATTACATCAGAAATGATGAAAGGGATGGATTCAGGGAAAATTAGGAAGCTTTGTGTGAATTGACACAGAATGAAGAAGGAGGAGAATAATTTATATCGACAATTATTCCATGCAATATATGAACTACAATGTAAACTGTGCTATGTAATCACACTGTAACTAATAATATACACAACCATCAGGGAAAAGGTCTTGAAAGACTTCGGAATCCATGCAAAATCCAGCAGCATGCCCCATGTGCCCCCCCACCCCCTGGCAGAAAGCTAAGACATGCCAACAGTATGGAGTTGGGCTGCTGGACTCTATTTGCTGCAGAAGGCCTTTCCCTTTGATGGGGATGGGGGTGGGAGGAAGGTGTGGGGTGAGTGAGAGTGATCAACCTTACAAGAAAGAAAAAAAGGAGCCTTGAGGAAGCAGTTTTTAAGAGTAAATTCTGAAGGAGCCAGGAGTCAAGCAAGACAGTTGGGTTAATTTCCTATCTACTTGTAAAAGAGTATCTGTAATAGATTTCACAGATTTGTATATAAATCTCTCACTCTCGTCTGTATATGGAAATGTTTGTATTTGTCAAAGTCACAATAAAACAAAATTATTAAAAAGGAGGGAGAGAGACACAGAGACAGAGGGAGAGACACCCAGAGAGAGAGAGATGTTAGGTTCTGGATGGGGAGGAGGGGAGGGAGGGAGAAGGGCAGGCTGGAAAGAGGTCAGGAGGGAGGGGTGGGGCAGCTGAGCCTTAGAGAATCCAGTAGGAGGCAGTTGTTCTGCAAATCTCCAGACAGACAGACCCCTTACCTGTTCTGAGAAGTCAGAAGCCTGCCTGATTCCTCTCCTAGCCCTGAGCTTCACCAGGCCAGAAAATGGATCAAGGTAAGTGAACACGGGTTGGGAAAAGGGGGGAGAGGAAGACTAAGCCCCATAGGTCAGTAGAGACCCTAAGGATCCCATTTGATAAAGGGAGACTCACATGGTAGGATCGCGAGGGCTTTTGCAGAGGAGGGACCCTGAACATCCCAGGGCATAAATCCAGGAGTGGGAGACTTCAGTTCAACACTCAGATCATTTTGTGGAGGTAAGAAATTGAAGTTCATAGAGGGCAACTCTCTTTGGCTCACTAATCTTTAGTCGGGCTTTAGAGACCATTCTTTTCAACCCTCTCACTTTACAAGGCATGAAACCGATCCTTGGTGGGAGAAGTAGTCTCAGGTCAGCTAGAACTTAGGAATCAGAGCTTCAATCAGACTTCTTAGAAAGTCGCTCATTTTACAGAGAGGGAAACTGAGGCTCAGAGGGAAAGCAACTTAAGATCACAGAAGTTCAGTGTTAGCAACAAGGCTCTTAGAGTCTATCAAATCCAGCCCTATAATTACAAAAGGGAAAATCAAGGCTCAGAAAGGAATTGGGAGGAGACTTTTAGGTTCCCACACAGAAATTCAGACCAAGAATCCCAGTACAATTTTCTCATTTTACAGATATGAGGCAATCTGAGACCTAGAAAAGCTGAAAGTGATTCAGCATCACTGAATGGCAGAGCTGAGAACTCAATCCATAGAGCCAAAGGGAAACTGAGGCCCAGAGAAGGGGAGTCACTTAGAAACTCAGAACATGTGAACTAGAACCCTCCCTGAGACGACATCCAGTCCAACTCCCTTATATTACAGCTCAGGAAACTGAGGCCCAGAGAGTAATCATACATATCACCAAAAGTCAGAGAAGGAATCTGTCTCACAGGACATCAGACTCAATGCCCTTAATTTACATGGGATGAAAAGTACTGACAGATAGCAGAAGACCCTTGGGATCAGAGAATCTCAGTTATAATTCTAACCCTTAGAGACCGCTTTGGAGGCCTCCTCCCCACCCCTACCTTTTGAATATTGTCTCTTTACTCTCTGCAATCTCCTTAACCATTGTCCTAGATCCAATAATAATAGCTAACATTTACATAGTGTTTACTAAGTGCCAGGTTCTTTATAATTGTTACCTCCTTTGGTAGGTGCTGTGGTCATCCTCATTTTACAGAAGAGGAAGCTGAGGTAGCCAGAGGCTATGTGACTTGTCCAGGGTTACACAGCTAGGACTTGTCAGGCCACATTTGAATCAAGTTCTCCTGCCTCCAGGCCCAGAGCTCTATCCACTGAGCTACCCAGCTTCCACAGACCCTGGAAGGCAGTTCTAACCCTCTTCCAGTACAGAAGAACTGAATTGAATTGAAAACCCCACCCTATTCCTTTTCCATAATTCCCCCTGCTAGCTTCTGGTTATCCTCAAGTTCAGGCTTCCTTGGTGAAGCTAGCAGTCCTCTCCCTCCCTTGTTGGCTCCTCCAAGGAAATGAAATTCAAAGGGCAGCTCCTTTGTCTGCTTCCAAATCCAGGGCTCTCTTTACTATGTAATAGTCCTCAAAAGACTGTCAGCTTTTGGAGGACCTTGAGAGACAACCAAGGAAATGTAGATGGGGGGCCATGGTGGGTAATGGGGAGGCAGTGCTGGGCCCTGGTGGGGGAAGGACTGGCTAGGTCCCAGAGCCAGGCTTTAGGCAGGTGACTCAGGTGGCCTGCACAGGGAGGACCAAAGGAGCAAGAGTCGGGTTGGAGCCAGCAGCAACAAGGTCTGGAGAGGAGCCCAACGGAAAAGAAGGAGGGCTGCCCACAGTGGGACTATGGGTACTGAGGCAGGGAATAAAACTCACCCCACCTTCTCCACTTGACAAGCTTGAGTGAATCTAGAAAAATGGAAAAAAGCAAGAGAGAGAAGGGGAAAGAGACAGACAGACAGGCAGAGATGGAGCAGGGAGAGAGATAGAGACAGACACAGAGAGCTGTACATGTTAGCTGTTAAGTTCAGTGCCTTGTGAACGTCTTGCAGGTAGACAAAGGGACAGTCATTTGGTCATTGAACAAAGGACTAGGATAGAGTCTCTGTCCCTTTGCTCATGGTCTGAATACTTCTGCTTCCTATGCGTGGAGCAAACAGAGTAGGGATGCCACATATGCACCTTGTCCAGGAACTACATGGTTTAATTTCTTCTGTGATGTCTTTATAGTATGAAAGCATTTCATCCTATGTAGTTTAGAGTTGCTGAATACAGTATTCAGCATGGTGATAGATGGTAAAAAACCTTTCAAGATGTACCAGTCCATGCGATAGCTACATCATTGTGGCCAACAGCCTGAGCCTTGAGCCATAGTGATCAGCCAGGTCTACTGCCATCTGTTTGTTCATCAGGTTACTTTGGGGGTATGTTTGTAACGATCATCACTATTATCTATTGTCAGACATGTCCGATGGAGCCAAAGCTGACTTTCCTTCTGAGAGTGGTCAGCCAAGTCAGTTGCCCAATTCGTCCCAATTCAAAAATGATGATCCCCAGAACGTGAAGAAGGAGTTTGTGCACATTAAGCAGAAAGTGGATGCCCTGCTGGATCACCTGGAAAAGTTCATGAAAGAACCAACCAGGTTCCCGGAGATGATGAGAACCAAGGTGGCAGAGCAGGAACCGGAAGAGAGAATCCTGAAGAAAGCTAAGATAAGCCACGAGGCCAAGGTTGAGAATGATGGGGCAGCCAGTGGGAGCCAAGCTTAGGAGGGCCCACCTGGAGGAAGAAGAGGACCCTGAAGACCAAGGCAGCAGGACCAGGGCCAGCTCCACCAGGTCCCTCCTTTGGCCTCTAAGCATGTGCTCCCCTCTGT
>JAQQSK010012849.1:0-11707 GCA_028658325.1 Potorous gilbertii | reverse complement strand
CAAAGGGGGAGAAAATTTTGGAACCCAAAATCTTGTGAAAATGAATGTAAAAAGTTAAATAAATTTATTTAATAAAAAAAAAAAGAAGAAAAAAAAAGAAACGCATAAAACAAAAGCCAAATAAGTGCATGTTGACAAAAACATGAAATAATAACCCATAGTTTCTATTATACACCCCCAAAAGGCTGATACTTAAAACATTAAGATATGAGACACCTTGTAGGACTACTAAATGATCACTTCACATTCCCCTCTTCTCTGCTTTGTCTAAACAACTTGATTAAGGTCTATAATTTCCAGCTCACCAGGGAATGTCTTGGAATCCCCCTGAACTCTTGAAAGAAAGGCATAGTTTACAATCTGCTTTTGCTTCCATTCAGCTTTGACTGGAGGACCCAGGGACACCCAGCCTCTCAGATGCACAAAAATCCTTCCAATGCTGAAATATCCATTTCTGGATCACTATTTGGTCACGTATGGTCAGGGAAACAGCGTAAAGCAGAAGAAAGAACCAAGAATCCATGGTCCAGACTCAGATTCACTTAGATAAAACATGTGCTCATTGCCACATGTGAATATCTGCCAAAAGTGCTATGGGGTGAATGGGGTGGGTTTAATGTAAGGGAAGTCCCATTCCCACTCCTCATCCCTAGGAAGTCCAAGACAGAAGCTCACAGATGGAGAATGTATGAGAATGCAATCACTCCTTTTAAAATCAAATGAACACACCACTTATTCTGCTTCAGTGCCCAATTTTCTTTGATAAAGTACCCATTCACAGTATTGTGCATATCTTTTAGCAAGTGAGAAAAATCTCTTTCCCCTGCTGCTGTCATAAGGATCCAACACCTTGCAACATAATCCCAAAGTCTTCAGTCCTGCTTATATGTATCCTCAAAAGTGGGCCAGAGAAATTCAGGTCAGCTCTACACACACACTCTCCTGGGCTTCTTCCCCCTCATCACAGTGACATGCTTTGCCTCTACTTTCTTATCCATGCTTACTTTTCACCTTTGCAATTTGGCATTTGACGTTATGGGGGGAGGGGAATGGAATAAGTACCTACTATGTGCTAAGGATTGCACTAAGCATTTAGCAAATATTATCTTGTTTAATCCTCACAACAATCCTGGCAGGTAGGTACTATTATTTTCTCCATACAGTTAAGGAAACTAAGGAAGACAGAGGCTAAATGATTTCCCAGGGTCTCATAATTAGTAATATCTGAAGTCAAATTTTAACTCAGGTTTTCCAGCACTCCATCCACTGTGCCACCTAGCTGTATTCAATTAAAACTTCTCTCCAAGATCATCAACGATCTCTTAATTGTTCAATCCAATGATTGTGTTTTTTTGGTCCTCATTCTTTCTGATCTATTGGCAGCATTTTTCTATCAACTCTGGATTCTTTCTCCTCCATGATTCTTCATGATGATGTTCTCTCCTGGCTTTCTTCTTCCCTGTCTGTTCCATTTCCTTCTCTTTTGCAAGATCATCATCCATGTCCCATCCCTAATGAGTAGGCACACACAAGGGTTTGGTCTGGGCTCTCATCTCTTTTCCCTTTACAATCTTTTCTTTGATGATCTCACCAGTTCCCTTGGGTTCAGCTTTCAGTTCTATGCAGACCATTTCCAAGTCTATATATTCCTGCCTGGTCTTCAGTACTATATCAACAACTGCCTCCTGGGCAAGTCTTTCTGAATGTCCCAGAGGCATCTTAAAGTCATCATGTTCAAAATAGAACTCATAAGATCAAAGATCTGTAGCCATAAGGGACTTCAGATCTCATCCAGCCCCTCCATTTTTAAAGCATAGCTCTGACCTTGCTTCAGAAGCTGCAGTGTCTTTCTGTTGTCTCTTGGATAAAATATAAGCTCCTTTCTTTGACATTTTAAGCCCTTCTCAATTTGGGTCCAAATTATATTTTCAAACTAATTTCATATCACTCCTCTTCATGTCCTCTGTGAGATAAATAAAAATTGGTCAACTTAATGTTTCCTACACATGACATTAGGGGCAGCTGTTTGGTGCAGTTAGATGGAGAGCCAAGTCTGGGGAGTCAAGAAAACCTGGGTTCAAATCCTACCTCAAACTCTTACTAGACCCTTGGCAAAACACCTAACCCTGTTTGCCTCAGTTTCCTCATCTGTAAAATGAACTGGAGAAAGAAATGGTAAACCATTCCAGTATCTTTGCTGAAAAAACCCCAAATGGGATCACCAAGGGTCAGATATGACTGAAACTATTAAACATATATGATATTCAATCTTCTGCCTCCATTGTTTTTTATATCTCATGCCTGGAATACTTTCCCTGCTCAATATGTTTTTTCAGAATGATCAGCTACATGCAAGACTCAATTTAAAGATCATTACCTACATGAAACCTTTATTCATTTTCCCATTTGAGTGCTTATTTCCATCCCACCCCACCCCAAAAACATATCTCAAGCATTGGACACTGAAATGTACTCTGGGTTTGTCATTAAAACCCTTGTGTTTGAATACTGCTCTTACCACTTAATACCTCTGTGACCTTGACCAAGGCCTTCCTTACTCTGCCTCAGGTTCTTTATCTGCAAAGTAAAGGTTAGATTAGATCACCTCTAAGTTCCCTTCTAGTTTAGCTATGATCTATAAAAATTACTTTGTATAATCATCTCTGTATATATTGTTTCTTTGCAATGGAATATAAACTGTATTACGTCACTGATAGCTTTAATTTTATTTTTGTAAAATCCTGATCACCTAGTATAGCTCCTGGAATATAGGAAGTGACTAATAAAACTTTACTGAATTGAAAAACTCAAATGATGAAAATGAGATAGAGGGTTTAAGTGAGTGCCTATCACAATCAAATGACTGGTAAACCTGTCTTGGGATTTTATGCCAGATCTTTTCCATCTCCAGTTCATTCTTTCTACTGAACAATGCTTCTTCAATCATCTCCCCTATATCTTTCTCTTTATTCTAGTCTCACCGTCCCCAAACAAATCTTTCCTTGTTTTACATATATAAAAAGCTGTAAAATCTTCAGATTACAAAAGTGTACAAAACTGATTTCCTTTTCTGAAGAATTAAATATAAAAGTATATCTTTCCTGTGTCTCAGGGAACACAACTTCCTCAAATATACAATAGAAGAGATGCTTCTTAGCATGCTTCTATGCATTGTCTTAGGGTTTGACACTTTTCTGTAATCTCTGAGAGATGCCAAAAGAAGACAATATCTAGATTAGGAACTATGAAAGAATGTCAAGTACCCAAAGGTCCTTACACAACTGATAGAAAGCAAGAGGGAAGAAAGTTGATGTCTATTACCATATAGGAGTATCCCTTTCCTTTCCTTCAACATAATTCTTTTCCCTGTAGGATTATAACAATCTGCAAGTTGGAAAGTCAGTCACGTATTTAGTTTCTCCTTTTATGAGAATCCACATAGTCCAAATTTAGTGAGTGAAAAGATGTTTTAGATGTCTTTTTGTGAGAATCATCTATCAAAGGCCATTAACTTTTCACTCAATCTTTTTCTAATTTTGACTTCCCAACTTTAAGACAGACCAT
This sequence comes from Potorous gilbertii, assembly GCA_028658325.1. Taxonomy (NCBI): domain Eukaryota; kingdom Metazoa; phylum Chordata; class Mammalia; order Diprotodontia; family Potoroidae; genus Potorous; species Potorous gilbertii. Next base: position 8,143 of record JAQQSK010012849.1, on the reverse strand, counting down.
GGCAAACAGCATGGCTAACTAGGAGTAATTATCTCAATTTCCAGTTAATGTGTTCTGATATCCAACTTATGAATAAAACTATAACTTTGAATAGATTTTGGTGTTAAACGATTAATTTCATAGACATAGATAACCACTCAAGCACCTGGAGGCAGCAAAATGACATAATTGATAGAGTACTGAGTCTGGAATGAGGTAGACCTGAATTCGAATTCAGTCTTAGACAATTACTAGCTGTATGACCCTGTCTGTATGACTTAAACTCTGTCTCAGTTTTCTCAACTATAAAATGGGGATAAAACTGGTGCTTATTTCCCAGGGTTCTAGTGAGAATTGAATGAGAGGATATTTATAAAGTGCTTAGCAAAGCATCTGGTGCTTGATAAATGTTTGTTTCCTTTCTTCTTTTCTTAGTCCTTCCCTTCCATTTCAATACTGGAGATTCAAGTGGCCAAAAGTTAAAAATTAACTCCAAGTAGCAGAATATCTTCTGACCCCATAAGGAATATTTATAGAGTTTTATTAGAGATGAAAAGTTGAATATATATCCAATATATATCCATATATATTCAATACTTATTTTTGCTAAATTTATTCCTGAGTAAAGCTTTGTAAATCTATACTCCATGTTGACTGCTTTTCTGGAGGGCACCTATTACTCCGAGGTTCTAAGGTAACCTGTGGACCCATAGATAATATCCCTCAATGGTCAGGCAGTGGACACAATTAACTCAAAGAAAGGCATTTATTAAGATGGTGCAGTAGGAACAGTAGCTATAAATCGATTGTGTTCATCCTTTGTTTTCAAAAAAGACTATGACATCAGAGAAATGATGACATGACTGGCACTTGACTTTGTTTTGAGTGAGGGAGGGTTGTGCAAGGTCACTGACCTTACTTTCTCCTCCTAAGCCATCTGGATGCAGTGACCAGATACTCATCAGGATGACTGGAGATGGCCCAGCATGCAATGGGAGACCTCGGCCTTTTTCGACTAAGGCCTATTCAGGTGCTTACTTAGAGGGAGGTGATACCCATTCAGTGAATATACCTCTTTAAGAAATAATCAGGGAATGGCACCCTAATATATTACTGAAAGCCCTAATGGTCAAGATATGGGGGTGGAAGGGAGGTAGAAAGAGAAAAAGAGTTCTTGTCCAAAAGTTCTTTCTCTCCCCCATGACACCCAAACCACTCCACCATTTTCTAGCACTGCCTCTTGACCAAACTCAACTTTGCACTGGAGCATCTTTGTGTCCCAAAGACCCCTCAAACACCTTTTAAAGTAGAGACTTTATCTAAAGTAGTGATGAGTGATCACCATTCACTGTAATTATAATGGAAAAGATCCTTGACCATCAAGGGGAACTACAAAGACCAGGCATTGAGTGGAATTATATAGTCAGAGGACTGTCATTGAATGGACAGGAAAACTTCATGCCTATAGTACAACACAGGCATATAGGGCACTTGGATTCTACTTGACACATCACAGAACAACTATCCCTCTCTCCTGCATAATTCTAATTTCTACTTGACTCCAATACCATGATCATTCCCAGTATGGCTTTCTAACAAAGGGTCAAATGTTATATGGACTTTTTGATGAGACTGAGGACAACTCTACATTAGCTTATTTGGAAGTGGCCATAGATTTGATTTTACAACTGATCATGCATGGTTCTTGGTAGAGGGTGAGTTAAATTCCTGCAGAATAGATAAGGGAAATTCCTCAATATTATAGTCTCATCTTAGGTTCTCCACCTCCCCTTTCTGGATTAAAACAACACTGGTACATTTTAAAAGAACCACATATAGTGATGGGAATGTTAGAGAATATATTTCCCTTGGTGAGGAAAACAATATATGAGAAATTAATTATCTCTTGCTTATATTTAATAATGAATTATTGAATCAGGACCAAGTTTTTTTTCCCTTTTCTACTTCCTCATCTAGAAATCAACTAGCATGGGAAATCTCTCTTTAGAATTTTTCAAGTCAAGATCTAATCAAACAGTAAAAGAAGTTCTAAGTTTGGGCTAATGGGTGAATTCCTGCTTATTGTGTTTGCTCAGACAGGTCTGGAAAGTGTTGATTCTCCCTTTTGTCAGACAAATAATATGAAAATTGCTGTCTTTTGACTAAGATTTGGGGTGACCCAAGATTCTTTTAATATAGTCCCCTTCCAATTGTGTTAACCAATCAGAGTTGATTGGCACCCCTCAGGAATACTTACTCTTCAAAGGGAATATAAACCCTGAGTCCGGCACCAAGAGGGGTCTTTGACCTAAGAGAGATGGCCAAATGACCACCCTTTTATCAAACATGCTGGAATTATTAATGAAGTGATTACATTATCTAGAAACTCTTGTCTCTTGGAATTTTTTAATCATTACAAATAGGGGTGTGTGGTTCAGAATAACTAAAGTGAATCCAGGTTCCGATATGGAATTTACTACACATTTTTTGGTTTTGGTTTTTAGTTTCTTTCCAATACTCACATTCATAAGGATTCCCTTCCAAAAGCCCAGCACCTTAGGACTATAAGTATACAAGAATCCCTTAAGGAGAATTACTTTTCTTGACTCATTTTTTTCTGAGAGTTACCTATTAATTCAAGATTAACATGTGTTGTGGAACAAAAGGATCATAGTATCATAGATTTAAAACTGGAAGGAACTTTAGAAACCATCTTGTCCAACTTGGTCATTTCACACAAGGAAACTGAGACCCAGACAAGTGAAGAGACTTGCCCAAAGTCATAGGAAGCAGCAGCAGAGCCGTGGCTCCTTCCACCTCACAAAAATCCTCAAGGAAACCCCAAAGTATAACAGATTGGGGTTTGTTTCAAGAATCTGGAATATCATTCCTAGGGATCATTCTTTGGGGATGCCAGAGTAGTTATAGGTACTGTTATACCAAATCAATTCACCAAAGGTCATTCCTTTGTCAGTTCATTATTTATCAGCAAGGTGTTGTTTGTTTGTTTTTTTTTGAAATTTATATCTTTCCACTACATTCTCCAGATGAAAAGCTCATCAGAGTTTGCTCTCATGGGAATGGTCATGTTGCTTAAAACAGATGCTAATGAATGACAATCTGCCTGGAAGGAAGAATGAGCAAAGACGAAACAACTGTGGGAAAAGTTTTAATCCTCTTTGGGGTTAGAAAAATAACACTATACGGAATTGACATACTTGTGACTATTTATGAAATTTTTCCTGTGATTAATTTTTCACTCTTTGAATGAACTAGACCTTTAAATGATCACTAAATATGGTTTTAAAAAATTACCTTTGAAATTATACTGTAATAGGTTATAAACTCTATAAATATAGTCTGAATATCCAGATTTTAAAATGAATCTGCGATCTCAGCAATACAGGTACTCTCTCCAGAGATATGGATCCCAACCCATCATGCCAATCAGAGCACCAAAGAATTACTTTATAGAGTGATAAAATAATAATGAAATTTATCTGTTGAACAATAAGTCAAGAAACTCAAGTGAAATAATGAAAAAAACTGAAAAGAAAGAGACCTAGTAATACCAGATCTCAAACTATACTACAAAGCATTAACTGGCAAAGTGATTTGGTATTGGTTGAAAAACAGAGAGAGGTTTATCACTGGAACAGATTAGATATACAACATACAGAAGCAAACACAATAATTTAATGTTCAGTAAGTCCAAAGACCACAACTGCTGAGATAAGAACTTACTATTTGACAAAAACTATGGGGACAACTAGAAAGGTATGTGGCATAAAATAGGTTTAGATCAATACCTCACATCATATGTCATAACAAGCACAAAATAAATACATAACTTAGATATGAAAGTTCACAACATAAACAAGAGTAGCAAAGAAGAAATTGCCTTTGAGATGTATGAATAGGAGAACAGTTCATGGACAAATAAGGGACAGAGAGAATCATAAAAGTTTAAATAGACAAAATTTTTTTTCTTTAAGTTTTACACAAACAATATCCTAATGGAAAAACAATACATAAAAGGAATCTTAAATGGGAAAGCAGAACAGAAGAGGAAGGGGATTTGGAGGAGTACAGCCTTGTGGGAAATGAAGAAATGACTGCCTGCCTTGTGCACCCTCTTTTAAATGTAAGTTCCAGGAGGAGTTCTCTTAATGGGACGGAGAGGTCCCAGAGGCAGAAGGCACTTCCAAGGTGTAGGTTCCAGGGCTAAAGTAATCTTCAAGGATGAAGGGGTTTCTGAGGCATGATGGGGAAGTCCAGAGTAATATAGCCTGATGGGAAATGAAGAAAGACCTCCATGAACTGATTCAGGATGAGGTGGACAGAAGCATGAGAACAATTTATATAACATTTATAAAAACAAACAACCTCAAAAGTCTTAAGAACTTAAAGCATAGCAATTATCAGCTACATTCCAAAACACCAGAAATACTAGCCACCCCTTGAAAGAGAAGTGATAGACTCAAAGTGCAGAATGAGATGTACGTTTTGGGACATAGCCAATGTAGAAATTCATTTTTCTTGACTATGTATGTTTGTTTTGAGGATCTTGTTTTCCTTTGTCTTTCATGGGGAGGTAGATGATATGGAGAGAAAATATATTCTTAATAATTGGAAAAAAAAGTAAAATTAATAATACATAAAACAACCTAATCACCTCTTTTCATCAAGAGGATACCAATGGTGCAGGTAGACTGATCATCAGTCATACCTCACTCTTACCCTGTGTCTAACCCATTTTCTTTTTATATCATGTGTTTATTTGAGAGAAACCTTATACACTGTTTCTTTTATTCAATTCTTTGTTTATAATATGTTATTGCCTGCACACATCTACCATTACCCTTTTGGTGACGCTCAGTTTCAATTTTGTATTGTTCCATGACTTAGAGTCACATATCACACACAGCCCCCATTCCAAAAAAAGTTATTAAACAGAGAGATCTTTGTAATCCAGATTTGACTGGTATGGTCCCAGTCCCGTGTGCGCGCGGGCACACACACACACACACACACACACGCTAAAATTCAACTAACCAAGAGAATAGGCATTACCTCCCACTTGCTTGCTGTGGCATAGTTACAGTTAAATTCCTTCATCTCTTAATTCTTATTAGGTAACTCAGAAAATACCCTAATTTCGGTGGTCTAGGTTTCCCCATTGCTCTGCTCTACAAATGACAGGGCTATTTCTTATAGTGTTGTATCTAATAGCAATGTCTTTTTGTCTAAAATTCTATATGACATTGAGTTCTGAGTGTCTATGAAAGCTATAATCAGTGTACAACTTGTTGTATGGGCAAGCTAGTCCTGCCAATGGAGTTAAGGACAATTGTAGGGAAGGGAACACCTTTCCCTGCTGTTTCCCATTAGCATCTGTCTCTCTCTCATTGTACTGTCATTCTTCAGGTATGATTCCTTCCCCTTTTGTCCTGTAGTCTTTATTTCAGGAAGAAGCTTAATGTCATTAAAAGAACTTTAGTTTGACCTTGGCAATGCAGTTCATTCTCCTCCTTCTGGTTAACTCTAGACCCAACTAAGTTTCCATTTTCAAGCTTTGTCCAAGATACATACATTGATGGATACATATTAGGTTTCCATTCAACTGTATACTGTGGATTGAACAATGTGTATTCTTCATCAATTTTTTTGTTTTCCTGTTTGGATAGTTTGACCAAACTCTTCAGGGTGACTATAGATTGAATTCAGGAGGCTCTTCAGTGTTCCAGTAATGGGTGCAATCTGTACAATGTCATGTGTAAACAGTCATCGTCTATGGGGAATCCCTTTCCACTTTGGAGTCTTCTTCACTGGATGTCCCCTATCAGAGTTACGATTTCTTCTAGTGAGCACACATTTCCCTGTCTTAATCCTTACCTGATGTTCACATTCAGAGGTGGCAAAATGATGTTATCTCTGTTGCTACATCTTTCAAGGAAATTCACTTGTTCAAGATTTATGTTTTTCTTTTGTTTTCCCACAAGAATGGTGGAAGGCAGGGGGAGGGAGAGGAGAGAAGAGAAAACAGATTTCTGTTAACTCAAAAAGTTTAATTTAAAGAAAACCAGACCCCAACAGGAAAGTGAAGGTAGTCAGATTAAGCAAATATATCTCAATTGCTTGACTATGTATATCTGTTATAAGGCTTTCATTTTTTGTTGTTATTGTTTTTATGGGGGAAGAAAAAATGAGCTGAAAAGAAAATTAAATGCTTGTTAATTGTAAAAGAAAATTAAAATTAATTAAATTAATTTTAATTTTTGAAAATGCTTAAGAGTTATAGTGTTAGAGAAGAACATCTAAGGTGATATTTTGTTTTACCATATAATGTGCTTTTCCACAGCTAATAATCAATGAACACTGGAACTGTGTACAATCTTCATGTCTTCCTCTATCACAGGGATCTAAAAGCACTTACTGCCCAGGTCCAACACTGAGAACCACTAGCTGCCTAGCAAACATTCTAGGCTACCTTGAACTTGTAGAATGGTAAAATAGTCCTTGCTAGTTATCTCATTCAAGGTCTAGTAGTCACACATCCAGATCTTCCATGAGCCAAATGACTTCTATATGTTGAGGTACGGCTTCACTATCATTAACAAAGAGGCAGGAGGGATCATGTAAACCCCCTTCTCCCTGACAATAACCAGCTTAAACTGTCCTCCTGGTCTCATGAAGCTGCCAGTATACAGGAGTGATAAGAAAGCAGCCTCAAGGTTTGATAGACAAAGCTAATGGAGCCATGACCAGCAGGAGTGTTCTTATCCTGCAGACAATACCTCCCAGCTCCAACCCCAACCCCTGCCATCCCAACTTCTGTCTCTTGCTCTGGGAATAGTAATCATCAATTCTACTAGTGCTGCTAAATAAACCACCCTATGACTCAACTCATAATCCCTGTGACTCCCCAGAACTCCTTTGCCTGACCCTAACTCTCCTATATGTTTTATGTTCTCCTATTAAAATATAAACTCATTTAGGGCAGGGACCCCCTCTGTTTTAAATTTGCATATTCATCACCTAGCATAGTGCCTGGCAAATAGTAGGCACTTAATAAATTCCTTTTGATGCATTTGTTCTTCACACCACCTTCCCCATCTCTATTTTCCCTATTCTTAATTCATATCTTAACCTTGGCACCATGTATTACATCACCCCTGGCTATGCTTGGCTCAATCTAGTGAGCATTTTCTTAGAGCAGTCTTTGCGAAAACATCAACCAGAGTTGCCAGGGACAAGTTCAAAAAAGTACATCTCCATTCAGTTATGACAAGGGTGGTCCATTTGAAAATAATAAGTAATTATTATTTGGTATTTTGTTTTCTATATTAATGTATATATTTTAAGGATATGTAATTTCATCTTTATGTTTGTCCCCAATCCAAATTATAACTGTTTCATGTTTTAGTAGTCAGGTTTCATAAAATACTAATTAAAAATCCATTGCGTTGTAACCAATTTTCTGACAGTTAGACTCTTCAGATTTAAGTAAGTGGATAGTTAGCTGACAAACACACAGCACTGATAAACTTGTATTTAAAGTTTGATGGGACCTGCTAACTCTTAAATTCCACGGGCATTGCTTTTAAGAACCCAGGGTTACGTCCATTTGCTGAAAAAGAATGGGGGGGGGCGGAGCCAAGATGGCGGAGTAGAAAGACTCACATTTGCTGGCTCCGAATCCACAGCCCATAGATTCCCTGTAAAAAGAACTCCTGACAAATTCTGGAACAGTGGAAGCCGCGCAGCAACACAGTGAAGGAGATTTCCGTTGCAGAGAGCCCTGAAGAACCGACCGCAAAGGTACCCCGGACTGGAGCGAAGTCCTGCCTGAGCGCTCCCCTCCCCCGCCCTGGCCACGCGGCACTGAGAGGAGCGAGCAGAGCCCAGCAGGCGTCAGGGACTTGAATCTCCGGCGGCCGCGAAGGTCCCTCCACCCACAGACGCACAGGTCAGTGAGAGAGACGGGCTGAGAGGGGAGCGGGGGATCTCCGGGACTCCGACCCCTTGGGAAGCGGCCGCTGCGGCAGAGGCTGAGGCAGCTCGGCCAGAAGCAGAGGCAGCTCAGCCAGAGACTCCCAAAGCGGGCTGGAGCTCCACCCCAGCTCCACCACAAAGGATCTCTGTATAAACCCCCTGAGGGAAC
>JAQQSK010012848.1:0-11707 GCA_028658325.1 Potorous gilbertii | reverse complement strand
AGGGGACAAATGGGGAGAAAATTTTGGAACCCAAAATCTTGTGAAAATGAATGTAAAAAGTTAAATAAATTTATTTAAAAATAAAAAATAAAAATAAATAAATAAATAAATAATTATAAATATCATCTTTCATGTAGGAATGTAAACAGTTCAGCTTCATTGAATCTCTTATGTTTTCTTCCCCCCCCCTTTTTTTTTTTTTACCATTTTAAGTTTGGGTCTTGATATTGGAAATCTAATTTTTTGTTCAATTCTAGTCTTCTCCTTTTGAAAGCTTGAAATCATTCTATTTCATTGAATGATCATTTTTTCCACTGAAGTATTATACTTGAGTTCACAAGATATGCTAGTGTTGGTATTTGTCTACTCCACTGTATTGTGGCTCAGGATCTCTCACTGGTTTGCTGAGGTGGGGCTTGCTGCTAGCTTGCTTGGATGTTTCCTGTCCTGGAATGCATTCTGCTTGTATCTGAGTGAGATAGATGTTTCTTGCCAACCTTCCAAATTTCCTGGACTAAAAGATTGTTTCTTTTAGTCTTTTTGCTAGTTCTTCTTTTCCAGGATTTCTTTTGGGGTGTTATTTTATGATTATTTGGAGGTGACTATGGGAGAATTACAAGATTTACTGCTTACTCTGTCATTTGGTTTTAGTCTTAGCTCTTTTGCCTTCCAGAATATCATGTTCTATAATCTCTGATCCTTTAAAAGTAAGTCCTGTGTAATACTGATTGTGGCTCCCTAATATTTTAATTTTTTCTTTCTAGCTAATTGCAGTATTTTAAAGTTCCTTGGAACTTTTATTTTGGAATTTCTTTCCTGTGGTGATCAGTGGATTTTTTAATAACTATATTACTTTCTTGTTTCAGGATGTCAGGGCAGTTTTCCTTGATAATTGCTTGAGGATATTCAGTTCCTCCTGTTGATTATGACTTTCAGGTAAGTCAAATGCTTCTGACATCTCTCCTGGATCTATATTCCAGATCAGTTTTTCCAATGAGGTATTTTACATTTTCTATTTTTTTCATTCTTTTGAATTTGTTTGATTGATTCTTGATGTCTCATAGAGTCATTAGCTACCACTTTCCCAATTTTTAAATTTTAAGCACTTGATTCTCAGTTAGCTTTTGTACTTCCTTTTCTATTTGACCAATTGTACTTTTTAAGGAGTTGTTTTCTTTAGTGAATTTTTGTTCTTTCTTGCTGATCTTCCAAGTTTCTTGGGCTAAAATTTCTTGCCAATTCTACTTTTGAAGGAGCTACTTTTTTCAGGCTACTGACTCTTTTTTCATAATTTTCTTATATCACTCTCATTTCTTTTCCCATGTTTTCTACCTCTTTTTTATGATTTTTAATCTCCTTTTTGGGCTCTTTCATGAGTTCTTTCTGGGCTTGAAACCACTTCCCTGTGCGTGTGTGTGTGTGTGTGTGTGTGTGTGTGTGTTTTATAATTTTGCCAGTTGATGTTTGGCGATGTTGTCCTTTCCTGAGTGTCATCATAATAACTTACTATGATCAGAATTTTTTGTTGTTTTTTGCTCCTCTTTTCTGGCCTCTTTTCTTTTCTTTTAAATTTGAACTCTGCTCCCCGGTAGAAGGGGCATTATCTCAGCCTTCTTGTGTGAGAGGTGGAAGGCCCTGCTTATTCACTTGGTGATACACGGCTATGTCTCTGAGGCCCACTCAGTACCCTCGTGGATGCTGCCTGAGGTTTACCTGGCGCTGCACTGAGGGGGTGAAGTAGGGGTGGCAAACCCTACTGGAGGCTATAGGGGTCTGGCAACTTGCCTGCGTCCTAGTGGTGGTGTCTGGCATGTGATGAGACTGGTAGGGTGTCTCTGCATTTCTCCAGGGCTACACTGAAGCACATGGATTATACTGGAGCCAGAGCTGCTGGCTGCCTGTTTGCTTAGGCACTCCTAGGTTTAAGGTCTCTCTGTTTGTCTGGGGCTATACTAAGACATGGATGGTGGTTCTTGGTGCTAGAATCTACCTGTTCCTTTGGCTATGCTGAGGCCTGGATGGGAGTGGTGGTGCTGATGCTAGGATTTTCCTACTCCACCACGGTGGAGCTCAAGATCTCTCAATCATTTGCTGAGGTGGGGCTTGCTACTGACTCACAGAGATGCTTCTTGTCATGGACTATGTTCCCCTTTTATCCAAATGAGACAGACCTTCCTTGCTGATCTTTTAAGTTTCTTGGTCTAAAAGACTTTTCCCCCCTGTCTTTTTGCTGGTTCTCCCTCCCAGGATTTGTTTGGGGGCATTATTCTATGGTTGTTTGGAGGTATATATGGGAGAGGTACATGATTTATTGATTACTCTACCATCTTGGCCCCCAGAAGTCTGACTCACTGATCTTCAAAATGGGGCAAGAAAATGGAATCTGTGAGTTTGACTTCAATATTCAGCAGAATTCTAAAAAGGATGTCTTGTGAAGAACTGGAGAGTAAATCTGTGATCTTTGAAAGCCAGGATGATTTTATCAAGACCAGACTGGATAGACAGCCTTTTTTGTTAACTTTAAAATTTGTCACTTATTTTTGTGAAATTTTACATCTTATTAATATTTTTGTTTTTACATTACCTACATTTTCAAACATATCCCTCCCCCTTCCCTACACTGAGATTCATTCCTTAAAACAAAAAAAATTAATAAAAAGACAAAAAGTTAGGTAACACCAAGTAAAATATCAATTAAGTTTGACCTTTATCATACTCAACTTCTGTAAATAAAGAGAGGGAGATGTATTTCATATCTCTTTTGTGAGGATCAATGAAGTTCATTATATTTTCAGTGCTTTGAGTTTTTATATTTTCTCTTTACCTTTGAATATAGACTAAAATTTAATATAAACTAAACCTTTAGGTTAATGGAGTGAGATAGACATGGTTTATTTAGATTTCAGCTGAACATTTGACAATGTCTCTCAAATTAGTTTAAGGCAGTTTGGTGGTGCAATGGGAGAGAATGATGAATCTGGAGTCAGGAAGACCTTCTTCATATATGCCCACTGATACTGACTTGTTGTGTGACTCTGGGCAATTGATTTAACCTTTATTTGCCTTAATTTCCTTGCCTGTGAAATGGGAACAACAAAAGCACCTCCCTTCCAAAGTTGTTATTGTTAGGATCAAATGTAAAAATATTTTTAAAGTGCTTGGCACAATTCCAGGCACATAGTAGAAGACCTGATGACTATTGGAGAAGTCATGTCTTATCAAGGGGATTTTGGTTCAGATATGTGCTTTTATTTTTTTTTTATTCTGACCCTAAAAGACCCCAACTAAAATGAGCACTTCTAGATGCACAGTAGATCAAAAAAAGAAGAATGTGCCTAGAAACTGCAAATCTTAATGATGTCAGGTATGTGTTTAATAAAATAACTTTTAATGCACTTTCTGATCATGAGATTTTTTTGATCTGTGATCTGTGGTCTTTTGGGAGATAAGAGCTAATTTGACAAATTACATCAAGTGAAGGCAAATAAAGACTTAATCTGTTCTTATTCCTATTTTAATAGGAATCCTTGATGCCTTCATTGAAAAGTGTAAGTAACATAGGAATATTTGTTCTGTGATAGGGTTCTGAGGCAGAAATTTGGGGACAAGAAATTTGATTAGGAGTAATGAAGTCATACCATGTAAGAAGCAACTAATTTGCCAATGGTAAGGCAAGGTCAGAACCTGACATATTAATTATGCTCTGACTGACCAAAGCATTCTATTGGAGAGGAACTAAGAGTATGCTCATTGTCTCTTGGCATGGGAGCAATATCATAGTTCGGAATTGGTCTTTTCATCCTACGTTAGAGGTTCTTAGCTTTCTGTGTGCCATAGACCTCAATGATTCCAAAGAAATTAGTTATATTGAACTATACTTATTACAATATTAAAAAAAACAAATTCGTGAACCCTAGCTTACAAATGCCTATCCTAGGTGTTTGATATGCCTCAAAAGTTCCTAATTTGGAAGTCTGACCTCTCACAGGAAGGCATTTTCCGAAGGATAAATAGATGCTTCAAAAGAAAACCTGATGCAAAACTCCTCTCTTTCTTCCATGCAACAATTGTGCAAAATGAACTAATTAAATGTTTTCTTAATGGTTCTTTCCCATTTAGGAGTGGCCCAGTGCCAGGACCTAGGCAAGGCAGAATTCCTAATGCCTTCTGCTGCTGTGGAATGATTTTAACTAATGGACCAGGGTGATCACACAGCCAGCAATTGATTTGTTCCTCTGAACTTAACCAAAATCTATTTTACTCTAAGTTTTAAGCTTCCAAATCTCTCTCTGCTGCCATAAGTTAAGGGAACAAAGATGAGCTTTTTTCCCCCTTTGAATTCCCATAGTTCTCAATTATCCACCCCAGTGGAGCCAGGCAGTAGATCTGAGGTTAGGCTGCCATTCAAAGAAACCAGGTGTCCAAACAAATTTGAGCTTTGAGCAAAGAACTGGTACACAATTTGTCATGCTCAACATGGTTAGCTTACTAGCATCCTTTCCACCACCAATTGGGATTCAAGCCCTGCCCTCCTTGTTTCTCCAAATGAACTTCATTTGCTATGGACAGCTCCTGGGAATGGTAAATGGCTTTGGATTGTACTCAGCAAGTTTTCCTTAGAATATTTATCTTTCTAATTATTAATTGCTTAAGCGATATTAATAATCATGCCTGAATTTTCTAGAATCTGACTTTTTCTCTCTTGCTGCATTTTTTCCCATCCTCTTTATGCATTTTCCCCATGAGAGTGTGAGGTGTTAGAGTATGAATTGTCTTGTCCATTTGTATTTGTATCTCTAGGACTTAACACAGTATTTGGCACATAGTGAACGTATTAAATAAATTATCTCTCTCTCTACATACACATCTATCTAAATCTATTTATCTTCTATCTATCCAATCATTCAGCTATCCAGACATCCAGTCATTCAATCATCTAGCTAGCTATTCTGACTTTGGACTATATTTCTCTGTTCCTCTGATAACTTTGGATCTTAGTCTCCCACTGCTTATTTCATGCTTGAAACACTGATAACTGAACTTTCTGTCCTCTACAAACTATCTTTCAATCTAATCCAATCTGAGTCAGTAAGCATTTTTTAACAGAATCACATAATTTGATCTAATCTAACTCATATACAGAAGAAATCTCTACTATAAAATATTCAACCAGTGATTGCCTAGACTCTGAAGTCAAAAGCTGTCTTGATTTATGAAGTATCATATATATATATATATATATGTATATATATATACATAGCACTGTGCAGGTGAAAGGGATATAAAGGTATATTACAAGAAGACTTCTACTGTACTATATTACCTCAACCAAATTGACACACAAGCACTTCAGCCTATGTTATAGAGGGGGGTCAAGACCATACATAGCCCCAGACCAATCCCATTTCTAGTGCCACCGATGGAGTGTGACCATGAATACCCTTTCATGATGTTCCACTTCAGTCCTATCATGGAAGAAATGAGAAAACTAAGGCTAGTAGAACTGAATTCACAAAGCTCTACTCTATATATAGCTATAACTTATATATAGCTATGAGCTATAACTGTGGCAGATATCAAAAGACGCCTTGTTCCCCAATCCCTTTCCATCTATTTGTCCTATTCTAACCAAACATAACTAGTCACCTGCATCTACTGTTTCAAACCTACCACACTCAAATGAGGTCTGATCCTGGGAGAGAAGAATAAGGGCACTCCTTACTCATGACTTCTTTGTCAGAACTGGTTTTTGTTCTTGCTAGAACCAAGTTCTGGTCTTGCTGAGAATGTCCCCTTTGTCTGTTGCTTTGCCTGATTTTTGTCTCATGCTACTCCAAGAATCCTTAGCCTGACTTCCCAGCTTCTTGTTGTTTGGACCTTTAGCTTAAATTTCCAATCTTTTATTTTCTAGTCCTCTTGGACAACAGTTGTCTGCTGACTCACTTGCTAGACTCTGAACTTTGTCTAATTCTATTAAATCTGTTAGTTTTTTTCTAGTTTTACTGAATTTATGAGTGTGACCTCTTCTCTGCCACACAGTACTTGCCCTGCCCCTCATCCTGGAATTAAAATCTATATCTCCTGCCATTTAACTGCTCTCTTTTTGATCTATGAACTGTCCATATATATGAGGAAACCTTGGTTAGTAGGGAAGAAGTACTTTGTAAATATGATGGGTTAGGAAAACAGCATTATTTTGTTTGGGTGGGGAGAAGGTACAGATACATATATAAACACATATACCTAGATATGACAAATATGTGGCATACATAGAGTATATACATTACATACACACAAATTCCACATACCTGTGTGGAATAAAATATGTATATATACATATTATATACATTATTTTATATACATAGTGTATGTATCTGTATATATTATATATAGCTACATGTATATATCTATCTCTATGTTTATAAATATACACATGTGTATACTTATGTATATATGTGTAACTCTATTATAAATGTTGATATATAAATATAGACATAGATAGCTTTATGCAGTCAGTGTTTGAGAATGTAGGGAAGTCAATACCCTGGTCTACCAGATTTATATGAAATCATTTTTTAAAACTCCATTTATCCAACAGATAGAAATAGTCCCTTTGGATCACTGCTGAGAAGTTTATCTAAATTATTCATACAACTTAGTTTTACTCTTTGAAGATTTAGTGCCTATCATTCAGTGATGTTTTTGTTAAGTATACAGAGCAAAGAATTTAAGAGCTTCGTTTGGTAAGAGCTAGGCAAAAATCTTTCTATCATTCTCCTATCCCTATGGACTGTTGGGAGCAGTTTGTCTGACCTCTGTCCTCATATACCCACCCACATCTTTTCTAGGCTGAGTTCACAGGGCTCCCAGTTTCTGACCTCAAACATGTTAGTGAGACAAAGTTAAATGGTTTTTTAAAAAATAGAGCTTTTACTAGAGCTTGGCAGAAATCAGAGATGCTTCTTTTTTGCAGCTTATAGTTTTGGGGAAGACAAATAAAAAAATAGAATTCTCCCTTCTCTCAAAGATTTTACATTCAATTTGGGATGGAGGTGAGGGTGGGAGATGAGACACAACCCAGATACAAATAAGCATATACAAAGCACACACAGAACAGATGCAAGGTAAACTTTGATGGGGGCAGGCACTAGTTGCTATAGCTCAGGAATGATTTCATGGAGAATGGTGATGTTTGACCTTTATCCTGAGGGAAACAGAAACATTGGAAGGGATGTGGCTGAGGTGTGAACAAAGATACAGAAAGAGCAGAATGCAAAGAGGGACCTGGTAGTGCATATTGACTGGAACATGGAGGATGTATGGAAAGGAGAATAATGTAAGAAAAGACAGGAAAGAGAAATTGGAGCCAGATTCTGGAATGCCAAACCTCTTCCTCACTTTCACTCCTCTGCCTTTTACAGCCTTGCTCATAGCTTACTCCCTTTCACATATTCTCCCTTTTAACTATGCTCTTGACTATCTGCTGTACTTAACCTGTTCTCTACCTTTATGTACACCATCCCCCAAACTGGAATAGTCTCTGGTCTCCTTCTACCCATTGGCACCCTCCAGAGGAGGGTGACCAGAATGTTGAAAGGACAGAAGACCATGCCACACAATGAACAATTAAAGAAAATGGTGATGGTTAATTGGGGGAAGAGAAGACTTAGGGAGGATGAATAAACTCTTTCATGTACTTAAAAGCTTGCATTGAGAGTGGGAATCAGATTTGTTCTATTTGGCCTCTGATAGCAGAAGCAGAAAAAATAGGTAGAAACTATAGACACAAATTTAAATTTGATAGAAGAAAAAATATTATATTATTATGAATTAAGTGAATAAATAGTAATGAATGAGTGAATGAATACACAAAAAAACACTCTTTAAGCTCTTACCACATGTATTAAGTATCAGGCATACATTGACAGAAAGCAGATGTCAAGATGGCATGATTGGAAAGTCAGGTGAAATTTAAGGGTGACACAAGGTCTGGTTTGAGGTTTGGAGCCAGCTAAATACAAGATAATTTTGCATTGTCATCAACTGAAACAGAAGGACCCCAGGAGAGCAATTCAAAAGAACAATAGGTCAGCTCCCTCAGTGACTGAATTCATGCAATCTGAAGGTCCAGTGTAGAGGGTATTGGTTCAGTTGGAGAGCAAGAGGGCAGCTATTCAAAAAGTGGAATGAATGGTCTCACTGGAGAGGGTTCAGTGGGTTCCCCTCACCAGGGGTCTATAAACAGAGGTTGTTCAGGATGTTGTCAAGGATATTCAGGGACATAAGGGTAAATGTTAAACAATCAACTTTCTGGGGGAAAGTACATCGGCATCCCTTTAAGTTTAATCCACATTATTGTATAAGTTATTGCATATATAGCGTAATATTATGCATTATTATCGTATTATCTATCTCCATCACTTTCTTAAGTCTAGACAATCAACAAAACCATAAATCAAGCCCTGATTCATAGCTCTTGTGAATCTCATTCATAATGAAAATATTCCCTGTGTCAATTTGAGCTGGCTCCAGCAAACCCCAAGTATTGTTGGTTCATACGATTTGAACCTATGAATTTTAAGAATCCTTGATGCTAGAAGCCTTTCTTTCAAAACCCATCTAAAGTGTTGCTTCTTTCCTGAAAGCTCTGCTGCTGAACTGAACTGAAAGTGATCTCTCCCTCCTAGCATTTCTCATAGTACTGTGAAGGGACTTCTTTGCCAACACTTTACTACGTGCCAGCATTGTGCTAAGCACATAGCTATAAACCAACAAGACAGACCCTAAAATCCAAATAAGGAAACAATATGTGAAATGGTGCAGGAATACAAAAATATGTATGTTGGAGTGAGTAGTGGGAACACCAAGAATCTGACTTGGGGAGCTTAGGCAAAATGAGGAGAAAGCTCAATTATCTAAACCCAAGGAGTGCTGGACCTGGCATCAGGAAGCCCTGAGTTCAAATGCAGACTCCAGACTGGCTTATGTATGAGCTGGGTGATCCTGGGCAAGCTAATGGCTTTTGTAACACATGCTCTCTTTCTCCTCTGACAGTGCCACTCTCCTGCTACATATCCTCATTACCTCAGAAGGATACTATTGCAAGTCTGCTGTTACACTACAGTTCATCATCTATTCAGATGTCCAAGAGATATGACTAAAGCACATGTCACCTCTCCCTCCACTAAATAAATTTCATTGATTTCCTGTCACCTTCAGGATTAAATATCTGTTTAGCATAACCTGCCTCCCTATCTTTTCTGTCATTTTACACTTTACCCTCTTGTAGTCTTTGATCCAGTTGATGGGGTGACGGATCCAATTAGATCCATGTGCTCGGGCCCCAATTCTAAAATCACATTTCTCTTTAAAAATCACTTTTCTCTCTAGTTTCAAACACTATCCCAGGCAGTTTCTCCCCAGCCCAAGGACACAGCCTGCCTCAGCAGTCGTCATTATCTCCCTTTCTGCTACAGCAGCCAGCTGCACCTATAGAACTTATTAGTCTGAACCAACTATGTACTGACTGAACTGGCTGTACTCTGAATCATAATGACATTTACTACCCACTGATCAATCATATGTGTCCTAGACTTAGACATACTCATACTCCCTTACATTTATCTTGTCTAACAAGACATTGATGAGAGCAACCTGGTATTTCTGAGCCAGCCTTGATCTTTGGTTGATTTAGTGACATTTCAGCCCTAAAACCACACCTCCAGGTAGCCCCCACCTTGGGCTATTTCCTGATGGACTTTGGGTAAAATACCTGTGGAGCAGATACCAAAAGTGCATGTTCCTTTACAAACCAACCACTCCTCAACCACTCCCTAATCCCACCCTGAACACCTAGTTAGCATATTTGGCACATGCTTCACTATAGAATAACTTATATAAACTTAAAGTTGCAGGTTCCCTAAGAACTCTTGCCTGCTGAAAAGCATAATAATTCTTTACCTTGACCTCAACAATGCTTGAGTCCATGAACTCTTTCCAAGCGATCTGCCCCTGGTACCCAGGTCTGTGTGGGGGTCTCACCCCGCCCCTTCCAGCCCTCATCACAGTGACACTAGATTCCTTTCTGTTTCTTGAACAAGAGATTCTATCTCCCAACTCTGGGCCTGGAACTTTGACCCTCTTTATCTCTAACTCCTGGCTTCCTTCAAGTCCAAGCTAAAACACCCCCTACAGGAAACCTTTTTCCATCCCTCTTCGTTCTAATGTCTACCCTCTGCCAATTACTTCAGATTTATTCTGAATGTAGTTTCTTTGTTTCTGTGAGATTCTTGGGAGCAGGGGCTGTATTCCCAACACTTAACACAGAGTCTGACACATAGTAGGGACTTAAAATGATTATTGACTGGTTGAACTCTGGGAGAAAAGAAGGAGAATGAAGCCGGTTGTATGTAGTGTGGCTAGGAGAGGGCCAGATGTGGTGTAATGGGCCCAAGATTGATAAAGATAAGTTCATCAATCAAACCCAGGGTTATTTACATTAGTTCCATCCTGATGTGTTAGGATATAATCTTCATGAGGCATAGGTTTTATATCAGCAGGTACCTAATACTGTGTTATAAATAATTTTGAGTCAGGCTACGCCTGAAAATTATTTATGGGGGGAGACAGGGTCAGAGCTATTATTTTTTGGTGAAAGCAATTTTTGGTGAGGAATGTCCCTGAAACCAAAGCCTATCAGTAACTGATCAATAAGTTAGTCTTAAAGAAATGTTCACTGAGTTCACTGAGAAGTGAAGTTACCTGCCCTGGGTCACATAGCCAGAAGGGTTCTTAAAACAGGTCTTTTAATTACTAAATCTAATGGCATTTGCTCAATATCATCTTTCTTGACCTCTTTGCAACCTTTGATACTGTCCATCACCCTCTTCTGCTTGATATTCATTTTTCTCTCTAGATTTTCGTAGCAGTGCTCTCCTTGGTTCACCCTTTACCTACCTGACTACTCTTTTCTCCTTTGTTGGATCTTTATTCAAGCCATGTCTGATAATTCTTGGTATCCTCCAAATATTTTTTCTATACTGTTTTTCTAAGTGAACCCATTAGCTTTTAATACTTCAATTATCATCTCTATGTGAATGATTCTCATATCTACTTTTCCTGCTTTAACTTCACTCCTGACTTTCAGTCTAGTATCTCCAACTGCCTATTGGACAGGGTAAACTTCAATGTCTCATCTTAAACTTAATATGTCCAAAATTACTCATTATCTCCACCCACCCTCTCCCTAATCTGTAAAAAGATTTTCTAACTTCCCTATTACTGTTGAGGGTACCACCATCCTCAGTCACCTAGACATGCAACTTAGATGTCAATCTTGATTCAGGGTCTCTTCCTCCCCGCCCCATCCCATATCCAACCTGTTGCCAAGCTGTGTTGACTCTTGCTTCACAACATCTCTCATATAGGTCTACTTCTCCCGTCTGACACTGCTACCATCTGGCGCAATCTCTCATCACTCCACACCTAATCTGCTGCTATGACCTTCTCATGGCTTTCAGGTAGTCCCATAATTTTTAAACTGTCTCTCCTGGATCTACTTTCCAGGTCAGTTGTTTTTCCAATGAGATATTTCACATGCTCTTCCATTTTGTCATTCTTTTGGTTTTGTTTTGTGATTTCCTGGTTTCTCAGAAAGTCATTAGCCTCCATCTGTTCCATTCTAATTTTGAGAGAACTATTTTCTTCA
>JAQQSK010012847.1:0-11707 GCA_028658325.1 Potorous gilbertii | reverse complement strand
TAGTATTTTCCCCTTTCCTTTAAGGTGAACTCAGAGAGACTTACCCACAAAACCTTTTCTCATCTCCCAACCCAGTTGGAAGTGCTCTCTCTCCCTTCTCCCTTTGCTTTTACTTTCCATTTGAATCTTCTGTAGTGGTTGCTACAATAGGAGACTGAAGGACTTGAAATCAGAGCTAGGTTTTTATTTAGACCTCCAGCTGACTAGCTGGTGAACATGATCAGGAAGCCTCACCGTGTCTATACACCTCAGTTTCTTCATCTGTAAAAGGCTCCTAGTATTATATAGGTCATCTCAAAGGGCTGTAATGAGAAAAGCCCTTTATAAACATTAAAGTGCTTTGTAAATCTTGGAGAACACTTCTTCTTTCCTTCACTTCTCTTACACTTTAATCCTTTTTTCATACTTGTGTATGTGTCAGTTCCCCTGATTAGTCTGTAAACTTTTTGAGGACAAGGATAGTCATTTTTCATCTCTGCTAAGTGCCTTGCACATTGAAGGGGCTGCACAAGTGTTTGTGGAAATGAAAGTTAGCTTGACTGACTCCCAGACCTGAGCCCTCTTCACCAGAACACCCTGCTTACTTTAAACTCAATTCAGTGCCTGGAACTTTTCAAAACAATTTTATTTTTGATCTACACAAGCACTTTCTTTTCAGAAATAAATAAACGAAACTGCCTCCTTTTTTCTATTTACTTTCTGGTTAGGGGAGAGGAGCTTCCGCACCAGACTTAAAACAATGAGAGTCATTCTAATTCTTTGTCAATGAACAGAGAAAATTCTGCTTACACGTTCAAGTTGCGCTATGCTTCCCTCACCCAACTCACGACCCCAGGCTGGACAGCTCCATTTCCGCACCGCACCAGCCACCCGCAGCCTTGCGGTTCCTCCCCCTCCCAATCTGGATAATGCCGGGGTTTTCCTGCGAGTCCCGCTCGGGGCTGATGCCCTCAGAGTCGGGAGGAGAGGGGGCACAGAGGGCACAGCGTCTGGGGGCAGCAGCCATGGAGCCCCTACTCACCTTGCCCACAGTGGGAGCCGCTACAAGAAGCAGCAGCAACAGCAGCCTAATCTGCAGCAACCTTGGCAGTACCCGGGACGCGCCCCCAGGGCTCATGTTTGCGCCAAGGACACTCAGTGCCCCAGTGCCATGCACCCTTTCGCCGCTTCTCAGGCTCGGCTTCCCATCCCTTCGCACCCCGCCCTCGGACTTCGCTCAGTTTGGGGGATCTCGGGCTGGAGAAGTTGGGCTGTTCGTGATTAGGAGTTTGCAGGGCGGGGACTAAGTGCGCCCTCTCCCCCTCAGGCAGAGACCCAGCCCCGCTGTCCAGTGCCCTCCCCACCTCCTCGGCTCTTACAGAGTCCTTGGGCAGCCTCCCTGGGTGGGAAGAAGAGCGGCACAGGTCCCGCCCTCAGCCTCTTCTGGGCTCCCCCACCCGGGGCACAGCGCCCGCCTGAGAGGCTAGCGAAGGGTGGGTGGGCAGCTGCTGCCCTCCCGGAGGTCGGAAGGGAGCGGTATCGAACCAGCGAAGGTCATGGTCTGGATGTCCCCAAACCCGCTGGGGCCGAGCAGGGCGGGGGTGGGAGCTGTTTTAGGGGAGGGGGTGGCGGCGACGGGTGGCGTGGAGGGAGTGGTCATCGAGGCCGCGGGCGCATTGGCCGGGGGAGGCGCGCGGTTTGCGAGTTGGTACCCGGCTGGCTCTTTGCTTCCTCTGGGCTTTCTCGCCTTCTTTTCAGTCCCTGCTCCTTCCCTGTCCTCCTTATCCCCTCAGCCCTAGTGACGGGAACTTGTCATGAACGCGTTTGAGGGGAGCAGGAAATCCACACCCAATTTTGGGGGGCTAAGTGGAGGGAGAAGATATGCGCAGGACTTCTGAGGCTGTGGCGGCGGAAGCGGCAGGGCAGCTACGGGAGCGGCGGGCATCAGCTAGAGGTACAGCTCAGAGCTGGGGTTTTCCCAGTCAGAGAAATGCCAGTTCGCTTGGCAGGCTCCAGGGTTTGGGGGCGCTGCAGCTGGGGGGGGGCGGTGTGTGTGTGACACCTGTGGAGGAAAGGGTGAAGGAGAAAAGCCATCTAAGGGCGCAGGAGCACCTGGGGTAATGCGAAGGAGGGTGGGGGGAAGGAGTGACAGAGGCTTTTTGATTCTGGTGCCAGTCCGCCAGGTTTCCACTGCATGCCTGCTCCTGGTTTGTATGTTGATTTCTTTTGGGGGTCGAGTTACCGATCTGGCAGCGGGATCCGGAGTTGGCTCAGCCTCTGACCTCCTTTTGGCACGCATTCTCCGGAGCCCTGGCACCTTGTGAAATGCCAAGAGCAGGAGATAGCTGAGTGGGAAGGGAGCTCATCCCTTTCTCTGCCGTTTTGAGGTGGCTTTTCACGATAAATCTTATCTGCGGAAATGCTACGTGAAAAACAAAATCTCCATCTAGCCTTGTTACAGGGTCTCCCTCAAGAGTTGGACCCAGTTGAGGCTTTGGATGCATTTGCATTTGCAGTATCCATTAGTATGTCTGTTAACTTTAGGTGGGAACAGTTTGTAGACGACTATTTTTATTTGTTAACTTGCTCATGAGTTGAATTTCAGCATCAAGTCGTAGGTATGTGGCTGGTAATTTATTTTGGGAAAGACATCATTTGCTTTCCATTAGGATCAGGGTATATGAAGAAAATATATTTTGAAAAATGTGCAAAGCTTTTCAAGAAATTTTTAGTGAATGTACAAGTGATATAGAACATCAGATAATCACCATAATCCATTTCCTGACCATACTGGATAAGTCAGTCAGTCAACAAGGATTTATTAAAAGTGTACAAACTCTCTGTTGGAACAATTTAACATGTCATTGAACTTTTACCAAGTCATTTTTTTAACTGCATCTGAAATTTTCCCCAAACCTGGATTCAGTGAGCTATATTTGTGCATCTTTCATCTTGGATACATACTGTGAACACTACTTATGGAATTAGAGAAAAAGAGTCCTCTACTGAACATAAGGGCAGCTAGGTGGTGCAGTGGATAGAACACTAGGGCTGGAGTCAGGAAGACTCAACTTCCTAAGTTCAAATCTGACCTCTGACACTCCCTGTAGCTGTGTGACCCTTAGCAAGTCACTTAATTCTGTTTGCCTCAGTTTCCTCATTTGTAATAAGATGGAGAAGGAAATGACAAACTCCAGTATCTTTGCCAGAAAAAACCCCAAATAGCATCATGAAGAGTTGGACACAACTGAACAACAATTGAGCACAAACTTCTTTATCAGGAAATTGAAACATTCCAGGACTGCTATAAACGGATCACAGAACTAAATTGTTGTAGAAGTGCAATGTGTCTATTTCTAGAGCTTATTTTGGGATTCATTCACCAGTGTGACTTCTCCTGCCTTTCCTATGAGATAGGATGGCAGGTGCTGTCTTCAAGAAATTGGATAGTATTCTGATACTATTAAATGAACTGCCATTAAAATGGTTGATGGTGTTACTTCCTGGAAAAAAAATACCTTAAAGTCCAATGGAATGGACTTTGATTTTATGAATGATGCATTCTGGAGGATTTCCAAATTTAGGTTGAAACTTGACTTTGCCAGAGGCTGGGTTTCTTGGAAGAATCTGAATTGGTTTTATGATTATATTTGAAGCAGGAAGTTGGAGCTGCTATAAGTCATGTTTATTGGAGAGAGACCAGAGATTTAAAAAGGACTTCAAATGGAAATCTAGCATTACATAACAATAAGATTGTATTGTAAAAATATGAATAATTGAAATTACACTAGAGGCCAATAATTCCACTATGTGAATATAATGTAGGGAACAGTGCAGTAGCATCTCTTAAGCTTATCTCCTTAAACCAAGTAAGAGTGACCCTATCACTCTCTACTCCTACCTGCAATCATCTATCTCCATTAGCATCTCTCTGATCAGAAAAATACCTCATTTGGGTGTGACATGTGACACAAAGATAGCAAAATGAAAAGTGGTTGTTTGCAAATAAATATTTATGACAATTTTAATGATGCACCATATAGTGGCATTTCTACATTTTTAAAAAAACAAAATCAGAATCAAATCTATTATGTTCTAATGGGCTCACTATAAACAAATAAAGCTACACAATTCTTCTTTGTAATCCAGCTCTTTTCATAGACTAATAAACTAATACTATTTTTGAAAGCAGTGCTGCTCTGCAGTATGGCATTTCATCCATTAGAAAATAATTTGGTATTTCAGCTATTAATATTATTCCATGGAAGTACTATTTCACTTTTCACATATATTGCTTAGTTGCATTAGGATGAAATCTAAGATTCAGTAGGAAAAATGATATACAACAACCAAAAATTAATGACATCACAAACTACTTGTTCTACCATAGTTTGAACTATTCTAATGCTTATTGTTTTCAAAAGATTCAAATCAGGAAACCAAAATGTAGTTAAACTTTAAAAACTCTGCTTTTGGAGAGTTAGGTGGTGCAGTGGATTGCGCTCATCTTCTGAGTTCAAATTTAGCTGTATGACTCTCGACAAGTCGTTTAACCCAGTTTGCCTCAGTTTCCTCATCTGTAAAATGAGCTGGAGAAGGAAATGGCAAGCCACTCCAGTGTCTTTGCCAAGAAAACCTCAAATGGAGTCTTGAAGAGTTGACATGGTTGAAAAATGACTTAACAACAACAATATTCTTGAGAGGCAGAATGTTTTGTATGGGGGGTGAACCTTGGCATCAGGAAGACCTGATTTCCAATCCTGTCTCTGACTCATACTGATTGTATAATACTGAGCAAATCACTTAACTTCTCAATGCACCCAAGAAATTCTGTTAAACTCTGAATTAAATATGAGTTGCCAAAATGACTTAGGGGAAATCTTGTACATTGAAGTCACACATAGACATACCTTTAAAAATAAGATTGGTTTTTTTTTCTGATTTGGAAATACTTCAAATCTCATAATGCTTCAGTGTAATCATTAGTAACATTTGTTATTATGCTATAATATGCAAAAATCATAGGGTCATAGATTGAGGGGGTGGATGGAAACTTGGAGGTCATCTAGCACTCGTAATGAAGGAAGACCTGAGACAAAGAAGGATGAAGAGAGTAGGAGTCACACAGGTGGCAAGGACTTGAATTCATATTCTCTGTTTCCACTTTCAGCACTCTTCCCACTGGACTGCAACATATGTAATGCTGATTAACTGGGTCTAGTTAAAGAACTGACAAATGAAAGCATTGGATTTTAATTAGAATAAAAATGGTTAAATATATCTACATTTATTTAGATTTGCTTTCCCGCACATAACTTGATTTTGCCTAAATGGGATAAGAGATTTGAATTTTCTTAAATTTGATAATTTTGTAGCAAAAATTTTATTTGCTCTTTACTCTTTTTAGTGTTTAATAGACAGTTGCAAAATGCTTGTATTTGAAGGAGCCTTATATACCATCTAGTTAAATATGACCATTTTTACAAATAAAACTCATAGTGACCTTGTGACTTATTGAAGATCACAAGTTGGTAGCTGGGATACAAACCCAAGCTTCCCTGGTGCCCATTTCAATATTCCAGCACTTCATCACACATAATTTCATGGGCAGGAAGATTATGGTAGGCTCACAGTCTCTTAGTAAAAGGTCTTTGAATATTTCTGTGGCTAAAAAATTCATCCCTCTCTGACCAGCCTAATGATCAGTTTCTCTAAAAGTAATTTGCCTGGCCCCTAGAAGACAGTCTGTCCTTGGTCCTGGAGTCACAGCCTTTACAACATGGAGTGATTAGTCAGAGATTTGGCTGTTCTAAATCCCTCACATCATGAACAGGCATGACCAGTAAGGCTTTAGTTGGAGGTGGGGAGGGAGAAAGGGAGAAAAAGTTCTACTTTATTTCCACTGTAACACTAAATAGAAAAAATAATCATTTCTAGAGTTGTAGTATGGGGAAGAGTACTGTACTTTTAATTGTGGCATTCTATTTGATTTGTAAGGTCGTCTAATGGTAGTCACTTGATCAATCAAACAATGTTTATTAAGCAACTGCTTGTGTAAGAAACTAGGCATACAAAGACAAAAGTGAAGCTTTGCCCTTTAATCTTGGATTTTGTATATTATATTATATATTATATATATATCTTATATTACACTGAAGGAAGTTTATATTATATATAATGTAAATATATGTGTATATATGTCACTTATATTATCATATAATATGTTATATAGGGTATATGTTATAACAGTATATGATAAAAAGTATATATTATATGATATTGTATTATATGATACATTATATAAAGTATATGTTATATGACCTTACATTATGATATAAACTGTTATTAATATATGTATAAATATACAGCTTATGTTATAGGCTCTATATTATATTGAGGGAACCAACATATACACATATAAACACATGTCAAATGTATTTACACATAGTGTGAATTCAGGGGTAAATAGGGGAGAGAATGGGCTAACAGCTGGGGACTCCAGGAAAGACCTCATACAGAAGGGAACAATACCAAATTCCATAAGGCAGAGGTGAGCTGGGAGTACATACCAGGCATGGAGAACAGTTTGTGCTGAAGCATGGACCCAGACAAAACATCATGTGTAAGAAGTAGCCTGAAGGCCAATTTGGCTGGATGAGAGGGCACGATGGGGAAACTGTGTGTTCTCCTCCTATTTGTACTATGAACGCTGCCCCTTCTTTATTTCATTTCATTCTGTTAATGGAACACCCACCTTGATGGCCTCTGGCACATATATTGTAAAGTCTAGTGTAAAAAAAATTTAAATTTCTGGTAATAGATAGTCATATGCCATGGTTTGAAAGGATAGATTTCAGTTATGAAAACTGAATATTATTTCATGTGCCTGGAATGGTCTGGAAGCAGGGGCTAGTGGTAGGGCAGAGACCCCACACAGTAGTGGTGATGGCTGAAGGTGTGGTGCAATTATTCTGCTTCAGGAAGGTGATTTGGGCTCGACCCCTCCAGGAGGCCATCCATAGGGCATCCAAGAACTACCATCTTGAGTTGCTTCTTACATATGTGTAACCAGTCTAGAACCAACACCACTCTTAACAGCTCTCATAAATATCTCTCCTTTCCCCGCTTAGGGTTGCCTTGGAGTTACATCTTAACCTTCATGTTTCCAAATATTCCAAGGGTGGGGGTAGGGAAATAAGAGTAGTCTTGTAGAGAAGAACTAGGATTTAGTTTTATCTTACAGTTTATCTAACAGGACCCTTTCCTTTTACAGAGAAGAAAATCAAGAGCATGATAAGGGAAATGACTTGTGCCAGCTCTCACAGCAACAGAGTAGGGATTTAAAACCAGGCCCAGTACTTTTTTCCACACTGCTTCTAAGTGAAGGAAACCTTTGGACTGTCCTGTTGAAACATCAAGACAGGAGATTAATTCTGAAGGCCTCTCCAGAAACTTCTAGCCCCTCAGGACCAAAAAGTAAATGAGAACTTTCAGCTGTTCCTTCTTGAAATAAATTTCCATTTTCATGTAGCTGAGGGCCACCTTCAGGGATCATTTTGGTAATAGTATCACAAAAGGTTACTCTAAATTAAAAGCAAGGCTGATGTGTTTGGAACTGAAACGTCAGAGCTCAACTCTTGACAATGATTAGGAAATCATTTGTGAAAGTTTAAAAAAAGAAATACAAAAAATTACAAACCTCTAACAGGTATTTTGCCACAGCTTTTAGTCTCTGTATTAGTTAATGGCAGAAATACTTGTCCTTAAGATAAAATACTGAGCATTTGAATAAGGTGTTGCTTCTTTTCTTCATGCAGTAGCAGCATTAATATTCAGATCTCTCTGACACAGCTGAATTTAATCCTGGGGCTTTCCTCTCAGAAATTCTTTCCCTAAAAATTCATCAGTGAAGTCATCCTACTGTTCTGTAAAATTGAATGCCTGTCTGATCGCAGTATTAATAGACAGCGGACTATTATACTAGAATTATTTAGATTGGCTTTGTTTTATAACTATATTCTTTTGTAATCTAAAGGGAGTTAGGTCATTGGGAGTCTGAATATTCCAAAATGGGGGTTGTGTTCCCAGATGCCTTAGTGTGACCAGTGCCCTGTGTAAAAAAACGTTTGGATAAGGAAGACCAGAGAAGCCTATCTCCGAATTAGCTAGAACTGGCTCCCTAGGATGGGTAAATTGAAAAGCAAAGCTGCTGTCAGCCGGACAATGTTAGAGAACTTTTTAAGAAAGAAGATAGTCCAGGTGGGTAGGGCCGAGTTTCCTTATTAGGTTAAAAAATACTCCTCCCCCAAAACACCAGTCCAACCTGGCTTTTGCTTATGCAAAATATTAGTTTAGGGTCATTTCTAATGAATGCAGTACATATGTACTCAATTTTGAAACCATAGATAAATCAATTTTAATTTATTTGATAGGGGAAATAATACCAAACAAATAGAAACCCTAAGAATGGGATGAATATGAGAGAGGAAGAGACTTAAGATTAAGAGGACTTCAAAACCACCCATCAGTGTACTTACTTTTAATCTATAAAATCTTCATGGCATGGCCTATATGCAAATTGAAGTTATCCTTGATTAAAATATGAGTTAGAAACACGAGAACCACAAATGATTTTCTATAGCAGCCTTCATTTCTGTGGTTGCACAATAGACCAGAAGTATAGAGAAGACAAAATTCTGGTCTTTGTTGATAATTTAAAAAGCATTTAAGTGGAGAAAAGTAAAATCTTAAAAGCTTTCCTTTAACAACATATAAGATATATATGTACATATGTACACACATGAATGTGCACAGTATCACATGCAATAAGTACATGTATGTAGACACATGGGTAACTATATATGTATATATGAAGAGCAAGCAGAATTTCTTGACATTACTTGAATTTACTTTGATAATGACTATCAAGTAAGGGGTTAAAACAGGGACATCATATAGATTAGTGGAAAGAACTCTGGATTTTGAGTCGGAAAGCCTAGGATCAAATCTTGACTCTGTTACTTGTTACTCACATGACTTTAGACAAGTCACTTAACACCTCTGGGTCTCAGTTTTCTCATCTGTAAAACAAGGTGAAAAGAGCTGGACTAGGTAGATTCTAAGGCACCTTTAAGCTCTAAATCTATGATTGTATGAGATAGAGACTCATCCAAGATGATGAACCCAAATGGAAGATGCATAATTCACATGGGAAAATCCACGTGGATAAAGAATGCAGATGATGAGATATGGAATGTATAGAAAGGCCAAGAGCTACAGAAGGGCAATGAGTTGGATCCAGAATTAAATAGGAGTAAGAGAGCTGACTAGGTTGCTGTAATGGTTCAGGCAAACTTCCTCATTATCTAGGCTTAGCTATTCTTGATGTGTACCCTCCTCTTACTTGATTCTCCACCCACCCCCTAAGAACTTCCCATAATGGGAATCCTTATGGCTGGACACTTCTAACTTCCTAGCGAATTGGTGTTTACCTGTCGGATTTTGTGCACTTGGTCTTCTTCAGCAGCTCAAATGTGGAGAAAACTCAGGTACACCAGCACTGAGATGAGAGGAGGGGCCAGAACCTCAAATGACTCGCTGCACAACTCGTCCACTTCTGCCTCCCAATCATCGTACTAAAGGGTTTGGACTCTTTGAGTCACTGGCTAAGTTTCAAATCTGCCCTCCTCCTGCAAAGAACCTTTATCTAAGGTGGTTGTATCCTTGTCCACTTTTCCCATTCCCCCTTCCACACCCTTAGGCATCTTGAATTAAAAATAAACCAAGCTTTCCTTGGTGAGTATCACCTTAAGCAAATAAAGACCTACCTATTACTTTTAGCATTATTGCTTGATTTGCTTCTTTTGTGAAAATCTCTAGGACACTCAAAGCAGCTTCACTGGCCTGGGACAACTGCATTTTGGAAATCAGTGCAAGGCTTTCCTCCATTCCAAGCTGCTCCCTAACACTCAGACATGTTTTCAGCCCCAGACTTCTCTAGGTAATGCTATACAGCTGGGAATACAGTGTGGGTGGTGAGCCACCTAAGAACAGTACACAGAAGATCATAGACTTAGAGGTACAAAGAACCCAAGAGATCATCCAGTGTAATCCCAGTACTATTTTCCAAGAGAAAAAACTGAGGCTTAGAGAATTTAAATGACCTTGTGATCACACAGTTAGGAAAGGAAGCTAGAGCTCGGCTTTTATGACTCCAATTCCATTTCACCATGGAAAAATCTGACCTGTAAATCTTTTGGTCCTGAGCTAGCAAACATTTCATCCAGCATTGACTGAAGGGTGCTATACCCAAAGGGTGTGTTTCTATCATTTGGGGATGAAATTTGAAATTTCTGTTGAAAATGTATTTCAATATTTTTTCACTTTTTTCCTTACAATATGGCTAATATGGAAAAGTATTTTTGTGTGGTTTCACATGTATAATTGATATCACATTTCTTGCCTTCTCAGTGGATGGGGGAAGGGTGGGAGGGAGGGAGAGAATTTGGAACTCAAAAAATTTTAATGAATATTAAAAATAAATGATAAGTTTGAAATAAAGAAGACAATTTATTGCAAATTGTACTGTATAACTGCTCACCATGCACATATTCCAGAGACTGACTAAACACATGGGGAATATTCAGGTATGATTGTGCTGAATTTATATTCAGAGGACCTAAGTTTGAATTCTGGCTTTGGGGCTTACTGATGGTGAGGTATTGAGTTAGTCACTGGAAAGAATCATAGAGGGCATCTTGTCCAATCCATTCAGCTGTGAAATAACTGACCCAAAATCACAAAAACAGTACATGTCAGAATTTGAACCCAAGTTCCAGGACTCCAAATTTGATGATTTCCATGCTGCCTTTATAAAGTGAGGAAGCTTGAGTGCTCCAATTTAGAATGTCTTGAAATTTGTGTATACATACACACATATGGTTGAAAAAGCATTTCACATATATACATATCTTCATATGTCTATTTAAAAGGGCCTTTGAAAATTCTTTTTACATTATTTCCTAATTTATACTTTATTTTTGATGTTAATATTTCTGTTAGTAACAATATTAAATGTGTTGCCCATTTTTATGTATGCTTTTGGGTAGGGTAAAAGAAAGGGAAGGCATTTATTTATTGCCATATCTAACTTAATCTTCATAACAATTTTTGGAGGTAAGTACTATTTTCATCCCCATTTTACAGATGAGGAAACTGAGGCAGACAGAAGTTAAAGTGACTTTCCTAGGGTCACACATAATAAGTGTCTGAGATCAAATTTGAGTTCAGGTCTTCCAGGCCCAGACTATCTACCTCTAAGAAAAAAGAAAGTAATGCATACAAATCTGACTTCTGCATTGATTTTACATTAATTTTCCATTAATCAGAATTCTATAATATTGAACTTTTTAAAAAACTTAGGATAAAATGACTTGATCATGGAATGCATTGATGTCACTTAAAAAAAACCCAACCAATCAAAGTATTTGCTGAAAAATGTGCTGTGCTCAAAGTTGAATCCCTTCCAGCTCTAAATCTAGTTCCAAACCATGAACGACCAATTGGACAGTTCACGCTGGATACCCCATAGACATTCCAGCTCATCGTGTCTAAAACAGAACTCATTCTCTTTCTCTCCTTTTGCAGACTTCTATTCCTGTGAAGGACACCACCATCTTTCCATTCACCCACATTCACAACGTCAGTGTAATTAATCCTTTAACCCCAG
>JAQQSK010012846.1:0-11707 GCA_028658325.1 Potorous gilbertii | reverse complement strand
GGTAGGGTACGCAGAGTTTTTACATGCCTGTCTGGGGCTTGCAGATCCTTGAAAAATAAATTCCCATTCTATAAAGTGACTTTAAACTTTGATCCACAATCACTTCTCAACATAAATCCTGGCCCTGTAGGAGAAGGATTTGCTGGGTCTGTTCAGTCAATTTTTAGTAATTCAGAGACTAATTATAAAAGGTACAGAAGAACAGAAGGGCAAAGGCTCCCTTGATCTTGATTTTCAGTGGAGGATCCTTATCCTTTCTTCTCTTCTTCCCTCTGGCAATATGCTTTTTTAGCTACTGCTCATTAGAAGTGCAACTACTCAACTAGTTCTGAGAATTACAAGGTGAAATTCCCACAGCTTTATTTATATATCGTTGATATCCCAATGGCTTAAAAAAAATGGTGGATGCCTTCAAGAAACCTTAAGGCTTATCTATGTGAATTGGATTATGAATACCTCACCCCCAGCCCATGACCATTCTATTTTTAGGTGCATGAAAAATGTGATCATTTATGTATTCCCTGTCAATGTGACACATGCATTGACAATGATGGATTCTGGAAACTGAGACAAAACAGAGAAAAAAACACAGTAGATGAGACAATATTGCTTCAGATCATTGCGGGTGGGGAGAGGATGAAATGAAGTGTGCACAGCAGTAGGAAGAGATAATGTGTGAACCAAGAGAGAAGCAGTACACAGACTAGGGAAGAGTATATAGAGAAGGAGGCATTTAAAAGATATTTAGTAAAACCTTTGATTTAAGGAGAAAAAGGACTGAGTTAATTAGGTGCCAAAATAATCTTCCTAAAGTGCATTGACCCTGTCACTCTCCTGCTCAAGCAACTTCAGTAGATTCCTACTTCCTACAGGAACAATTGAAGACTTTTCAACCAAACATTTAATATCCTTTTTCTTCTTGCTTTGATCTCTATTTCCTGACTTATTGCACTTATCCCACCTCAGGAATCCTACATTCCAGTCAAATGGAGACTATTAATATTTCTCAAACATGGAATCCATTTCCTACTTCCTACTTCCAGCCATCTTGTCCTCTATATCTGGAATGTACTTCCTCCTCACCTCTGCCATGTAGAATCCCTAGATTCCATCAAGTCTCAGCCCCCATACTACTTATTATGGATAATCTTTTCTGATTCCCCTAGTTATTCATTCTCTTTTCCTCCTCTTCAAATGATTAGATGTACATACTTAGTTGCTTTGCATATTTTATCCCCACAGTAAAATGTGATCACCTTGAAATTAAGGATTGTTTTTCATTTTCTCTTTGCATTTTATAGCACCTAGTACTGTTTCTCACAGATATTAAGTGCCTAATAAATGCTCATTGAGCTAATTGAATTTCCACTGAGCATACTGATAAGCAGGTTGATTTCCATGTTATATTTTCAATTGATTAGCTAAAGAAAAAGTCAAGATTGAAAAGTATGGCAAGACATTGAAGTGCCCCACATCTGAAAAACCCTGCTGCGTTCTTCCCTGAAATTTTCTTCTTAAGGACTGCCAACAAAAAATACCTCTTGAGTCTAGAGCATCATTTTTCCTCCCATCTGGCACCTTGGGGATTTTTCTGAATCTTTCTATACATTGGCAGAAAATGCTCTTGATCGAAGTGAGAAGTTAGCTAAAAACCCCTGAGTTACTCCAAATGTGTTTGGTTACAGCCTTGTTTCATCCAGCCTGTGTAATGTTTCCTAATTAGGCATTTTCCTCTCCATTGCTATTGATAAAATTTCTCTGCTATCCCTCAGACTGGAGGGATCAGTCTTTACAGTCATGGCAGGCTGCCTGCACCTCAGGTTATTTATTTGAAGGTGTCTTGCTGGTTGGGCTGATTATTTAAATGGAAAAATTATATCTTCACAATATTCAAGTCAATTCAACTGAAAGCAAACTTGATGTTTAGCAGAAATTTGGATACCAAGTCTTGCTTGGGGGAAGAAACCAAAAAACAAAAACAAAGCAGGCTGTTAAAGACAAAACCCTTTTAAAGAACAGGAGGCTTTGAGAATCTGCCCCTGTAGCTAGGCGGTTAAATCGAGAAAAGAGCTGTCACCTCATAAACTTGATTTTCCTATGTTCGCTCTGAAGACATAATTCTGATAAAAGCCTTTTAGCAGAGATGAATAATCTTTGATGAGGACCATTTAACGTTTACATAATTACTGGCAGAAATGAGTAGGAAAGATGTACAGTTTACTGCTCAGAAACTGTTCTGGGTCTGAGGTCCCCAGACTCTTCTGGAATATGCCTTGGAGTTCCCGAATACTTACAGTTGCTTCTGGCAAATCTGATATTACAGGGACTGCACACCAGCCCCAGGCACTCTTGACATTAACCAAACTGGAAGAGCACCACTGTGATTCCACAGCTTTAATCACTGGAATATGGAACAGAATGAGCTGCTGTGGATCTGGGATGAGCCATAAGAGAAAGCAATTTATGCAAAAGGAGAAGTCTGTTGTGGTTTGATGTGCAACGCATGTGTTAATGGGAGATAGGCTAATCCTCCAACAGGCTGATGGGGAGTAAAAATAACGAGGAGTCTGAGATTGCCTTGCCTGTCTGATGTGTCCCTTATGCAACACATACCGACCAAGCTCGTTCCAGAAACTAACTTGACAGGTGATTTAGTGACTGGCTTAAAATTGTAGAGCATTTTCAACATAAGTCAGGGAAGGAAATGGAAGAGAGGGGTTGCCCCCTCCTGTGATGACCTGGAGTAAATGCCTACTGTAGTGCACCTGAGATATCAATCATCTTTGATTACCAGATTAAATCCTGGGCTACCTTTAATGCTATTTCATTAAAATGTCTTTAACTAGAATGACTGCACCAGAAACTTTGTGTAGGGTGTCCAAATTTAAGAGTACAAGCCGGTGTTTCCATTTCTTTAGCAGATAAAAGCACCTGAGTTTTGCACTTAATAACAGCCACAATACAAGATGTTTAAGGTTTGCAAAGTGACCTATGTTGCGATCTTACTTGATTCTCACAAAGATTCTAGGAGGGAGAGGCTATTATTTTTATTGCCATCTTACAAATGAGAAAAAATGAAATGGAGAAGGTGATTTGCCTAGAGACATACAACTAGTCAGTATCCCAAGGAGAATTTCAAATTCAGGTCTTCCTCATTCCAAGTCCAGTGTATTAGCCTCGTTACAATATAGCTGCCCCAGCTAGTAAAAAAAAAAAATAAAGTTATGTTACTGAATTAGTACCAGTAGAGAACTTCCCTTGCCCTCTAATTGCACAGTAGGCAAGTTTCTTCTTGCCTTCTTTCCTCCCTAGGAGGTACCTTCTCTAGCAGCATCCTTGAGGATTCCCAGTCTCACACAACTCAGTCTTTCATCCTGAAGTCCAAGATCTTTCTCTTTATTGCTTAACTGAATTTGCCTCAAAACAATGATTAGGAAATGCCTTTCCTGCTGCTTGCACCAGTTACAAGTCTATTTCCATTCCAGTCTATCCTCCAGTCAGGGATCAGAGTAAAGTTCAGACACAAGTCAGAACATGTCAGCCCTCCCCCATTTAATACACTCCATTGGCTCTCTCTTACCTTCAGGATCAAATATAATATTCTGTTTGGCTTCATAACCTGACCCTTTCTTATCTTTCCGGGATTATTCTTTTCTATGCACCTCAATGTGCTCTAGAATCTAGTGACATTAACCTCCATACTGTCATTCTAAAAAAACACTCCACTTCCTGAATCTGTTCATTTTCACTGGCTGCACCCCTCCCTACCCCCCTTTCCTCCCATCTCTAGAATTCTCTTCCTCCTTGTCTCTATTTCCTGGTTCCTTGGCTTCTCTCAAATCGCAGTTCAAATTCCACCTTCTTTATGAAGACTTTTCTCTTTCTCTTTAATTCCCATGCCTTCCTTCTAAGATCATCTTTAATTTATCTATGTCTGCTTTCTTGCACATAATTGTCTGCACACTGTCTCCTCCACTAGATGATGATCTTCTTAAGGGTAGGGACCAGTTTTGTTTTTCTTTGTATCCCCAGATCCTAGCGCAGCATTTGACACACAATAGATAACTAATAGATACTTATTCATTTGACTTGATTAAATTTGGTTCCTTCTACTCATTTGTTTCCTCCTTTGTTTCCTTACTTTGTCTCCATTCACATTTGAGTCTGAAAGTTTAGGACAGGAAAGAGTAATCTCAACTTTCTCTGTCTACAAATAAAAAAGTTATCGAAAGAGCTCAGTTCTGATAATGCTTATAGTAAACAAAAGTGAAGGGCCAAGGCCTATTACCAAGTCTTCAAGACCTTTTGAAATGGAGATGACCTTATATTTCTCTAGTCAGTTGTAGGTAGCAAAAAAATATGCAGGGTGAGCTTAGGGAATGATTGTTGGTGGAAATTATAGTTTCCGTAACAGAAAGTACTTATTGTGGGTAGAAACAAGGTTATATTATGACAGAATTTTGCTATGGTCATTGAGGTTACCGATTTATCTTAGAAATATCTGAGATACTGTTGTGAGATTTTGTGTGCTCTGTCCATTAATTGGGGAGTCAATGTTTATAGAATAATAAATATTTACTAAGTTAATGATGAATAGTAAAGTTCAGAAATGAGAAGTACACTGAAATCTCCAATAAGAGGTGGGAGGGGACACTGGAGTTGTAAAAAACAATAACTTAGGAGTAGGCAGTTGGTTTGGGAAGTGGTAGTAACACTAGGGAGAAAAGAGATATCTTGTTTGGGTGCTCAGTTCTAACAGAACAGCATCATCTACTTGGAACAGGTTAAGATCTGTGATAAGGTCTACCTTCAGTTGGCGGAGTGTATCACAAGATGCACCACAAGCATCACTTCTGGCTCCAAGAGAGTATCCTTGTAGTATGTGCGATAGCAGTATATTCTGTATTAGGTATGTGGCCACCCAAATTCCTGTGTGATGGAGAGAATGTAAGATTTTCAACAGCCTTTCTCTGACTTTGATCAGGCTACCCACTTCTTCTTTGCTGGAAGAATATGTAAGTATGAGTAGAGGCATAGCAACCCCCAGAGACTTACCCTCCTTTGAGTAGGGGAGTCCTTTCTACCAGTTTGGAGTATAAAAAACAAATCTGCCTGTCATCTTGTACCTGCTGTTAGTCAATCAACTCTAGTAGGTCATAATGAGATTGAGTGGCTGTAGGTAAACAATAACAACCATAGCAACTAAAAATAATATAATGCCTACTGTGTGCCAGTCATCATGCCAAGTGATTTTTACAATTTAGGTTATGTGATTCTCACAACAGTCCTGGGAAGAAGGTGCTGTTATATCCTCTACTTTACAGGGGAGGTGACTGAAGCACGAGAGAAAGTGACTTGCCCAGGGTCTCATAGTTAATCTGAGGCCAGATTTAAACTCAGGTGTTCCTGATTTCCAGCCAATCACTCTGTCCTCTATGTGATATGATATGATATAACATGACAATATAACATAATGTATCATAAGAAAACAATATAATGTAATGTAACATGATATAATGTAATTTAACATAGCATAACATAACATAACATAACTGTAACATAATAAATATGTCATTTCAATTGTTTATGACTCTTTATGCCCTCCTTTGGGGGTTTTCTTGGCAAGAAAAATGGAGTAGTTTCCCATTTCTTTCTCCAGCTCATTTTACAGATGAGGAACTGAAGCAGAGTTAAGTGACTTGTCCAGGGTCACACAGCTATTATCTGAAGCTGAATTAGAACTTAGGAAGATGAGTCTTTCTGACTCCATCTACTATCCTACCTTACTACCCCATAATATAACATAAATAATAATTATTGCTTCTGTTGCTGTTATTTTATAATACTTTAAAGTTTGCAAAACATACTCCATTATCTCATTTGAGCTTCAGAATGACCCTGTAAGTTGGGTAATACAGATATTACTGTCTCCACTTTATAGATAATTACATTGAATCTCAGAGAGGTTAAGTTACTTGCCTATGATTCCATAGCTAGCAACTATAAGAGGTGAACCAAAATCTTTCTGTATCTAAGTCCAACATGTCATTCAATACGTACTTATTTTCTCTCCTATCAGAAGGTAAGCTCCTTGTGAGTAGGGATTGTTTCTTTTTTTATGTGTGTATTCTATTGCCTATCACAATGCCTAGAACAGAATAATTACCTAATACTTGTTGAATACTTGTTAAATGGTTGAATGGTTTGCTCTAACATGATGGTATTCAAGATGGCTGATTTCCTGGTGGAAAATTTTAGCCTTTGTGACAATGCATTTGCCTGCTGGTTGAAATGGCTTGGGACTTGGAATGTGACTGAGGTTAAAAATCAAACTTGTCCAAATATTCCCTTCAGAACTGATAGGGTCTAATTAAAGGGACATCAGAAGGAGTTCAAGGTTCAAATAGCTAGCATGAACAATGTTTTACCACGCTCTTCAAGGCGATGTCTCCAAGCATCAAATGCCACCTTTTCTAGTAGAAGGCTCTTCTCAGGAGATTAGCTTGTGGGTGAAATGTCAGTAAATCTGTGGCATTGATGAGGGTGGCTTAGATTAAGTGAAGGAAGTCCCTACTGCAATATCAACCTCTAAGATTGTTTAGGATGGTCTAGGCAGGTGAAGATGATGGCGATAGTAAACATGGAACTTGTTGCATTCAATCTTCTACCTCCGAAGTCCAGTGGAATTCCTTGTGATGAATTATCAGGTCTCTAAGGAGCACTGTCAGAGTTGAGACTCGGGGGATGAAAGGGCGGTAGCATCCTCCCAAACAGGGACTTGCTGCAAATCTTTTACTAACAAAGGGACATTCTATTCTAGTATGGCCTTCACCTGAAGTGGAGTCACACCTACCTCCCGAAAGCCTTTTAGGTGTCCCAGAAATTCTCAGATAGTCACTTTTCTAGTGGGGTAAATAGCTTGTGTTAGTATCTTAACTGCCATGTGGTTGTAATTGGCATAGATTAAAGGGATATCTTTCCTTCCTTACCCCAACTGATATCTTGGAAATCCTGAAATTTATTATTATAACTTTTCAAGTTCCAGGGAGCTGTAGATATGTTTATAATTGCTATTATGGCAGCTAAGTGGCACAGTGGGTAGAAGTCTGGACCTAGAGTCAGGAAGATCTGAATTCAAATCTGGTATCAGACATTTACTAGCTGTGTGACCCTAGGCAAACCACAACTTGTATGCGCTTCAGTTTTCTCATCTGTAAAATGGACACAATATTAGCACCTGCCTCCCAGTGCTGTTGTGAGAATCAAATGAGATTCTATTTGTAAAGAGCAGTTAGCACAGGGCCTGACATAGAGTAAGTGGTTCATAAGTACTTATTCCTTTCACTTTTCCCCAAATGGATTATTATGAGAATAAAATGAGATAATATTTGTAAAGCACTTTACAAACCTTGAATGCTTCATAAATGGTAGCTACCAATAACCAGAAATATTATTTGAAGAAACTGAAACCTAATAGAATTATTCCAACTGAGCATGGTCCAAAAAATTAATAGATGATGGAAGGATGGCTCTTTCCTCATAGAGGTACATTAGAGATTTATTTAGCACAAAACCCTCATTTTATAGATGCAAAAACTGAGTCCAAGACAAGAGAAATGACTTGCCTGGGGTTATACAGATGTTGACAGAGCCAGTATTTAAAACCTGGTCACATGGATTCTAAATGTACCTCTCCTTTCCCTGCTTCTTTCTGACTTCAGTATCTACCAAAACAACAACTAAATAAAGACGAAGAAAAAACGAGCATGAGACACATGAGACTGCTGCATTGTCATATATGTGGAGATAACAGTTACCATTTGTACAATACTTTAAGGTTTACAAAACACTTTACAGATAGTAACTTCTTTTGATCCTGGGAGGTAGGTACAATTATAACATGGATTTAACAGATAAGGAAACAGAGGCAGGGAGAGATTACTTGTTCAGGGTTACACAGCTAGGAAGTGTCTGAGGCCCTATTTGAACTCAGATCATCAGGAATTTTGGTTCTATCACTGCACCACACCACCTAGTTGCCAGTATCAATCAATATGCATTTATTAAGTGATTACTGTATGTCAGACACTGCTAAATGCTGGTAGTACAAGCATAAAGAAAAGTAGTCCTTGCCCTTGGAAGCTTATTCTAGTGGGGGAAGTCATCACATAAAGGGAAGCTGGAAGGAGTGAGGGAAGATCTCTGAGGAATTGTAGAGAAAAGTCAGGATCGCAGCCTGGAGAAGGAGGAAGAAGACGGATGGAGTGGGGATCTCCTGAAAATGGAGGTACTGGCAGGAGCAAGAGGAATTGGGCAGCTAGTTGGTGGAATGGACAGAGTACAGGTCTTCACAGCAGAAACACGCCTCTTCATTAGTTTAAATCTGGCCTCAGACATTTACTAGCTCTATGCCTCTGGGCAAATCTCTTAACCCTGATTGCCTCAGTTTCCTCATCTGTGAAATGAATTGGAGAAGAAAATGGCAAACCACTCCAGTATCTTTGTCAAGAAAACCCCAAATAGGGTCGCAAAGAGTCGGACAAGACTGATATAACTCAACAACAAAAAATAGAAGGAACCAGACAATCAGAAGGAGGGGTCTTCTGGTACAGAGGGTACTTCCAATATTGGAAATCTAAGACTCTTAGTGAATGTTCAGAT
Source organism: Potorous gilbertii (assembly GCA_028658325.1). Classification (NCBI taxonomy): domain Eukaryota; kingdom Metazoa; phylum Chordata; class Mammalia; order Diprotodontia; family Potoroidae; genus Potorous; species Potorous gilbertii. The sequence continues at coordinate 3,046 of JAQQSK010012846.1, read as the reverse complement.
TGAAGAGGTTTTTGAGGCATTGCAGAGTAAATCATGTTGGAGAAGAGAATCAGAAGAGCTGCCTGGAGAGGACAGAAAAAACATGAAACAACCTTCTATATTAATGATAACTAGTATTTGTATTGCACTATAAAATCTTCAAAGTACATCATGAATAATAAACAATTGGAACCTCCTAGGAATACTATAAGGTGGGTACTAGAGGTTGTGATTATTTTCATTTTACAGATGAGGGAATCAAGTCCCAGAGAGGTTAAGTGACATGCCCACTGTGACCCAGTAAGTGGTAAAGTTGAGGTTTGAACTCAGCTCCCCTGACTCTAAATCTTAGCACTCTTCATTGTTTGAATTGAGGTCATAGAGCTAGTGTCAGAGGTAAGATTTAAATCCAGGTCTTTTCTGAATTCCAGAATGGCATATAGTGCCTCCTGCTTGAGTGGGTAGGCTTCATAGACGGTAATTTGGGGTTGCAGGGGTGTCTGTTCATTATCCTTCATTGTTTCTCATGAAAAAAGACTTGATGGCCCCTTTAAATATATGCAATTGAAAAGGCAGTCAAGATAGAATAAATATTTTACTGGATGTCACCTTATTTTGGGTTAAATTGAGTGCTTTGTTGTTCAAGGTTTGTCAAATGACTTCAGATAGTGCCACATCACTCGATACAATCCGGCTTAAAGAAGACAGATTGTACTGGGAATAAAAGAAAGCTAATTAAAAATGGAGTTATCAAATAAAGATGGAATGGCAAGAGATTAGATGACAAACTTTAAATATTTTTTTAACTGATCAAATAGATATTAGGGACACGAGGTACACTTTAATTAGAGAGAGATGTGACTGTGACATAGTGGGCCACCATGGAAGTTGACCTAAAATGGAAACAAAATGAGAAGGGGATTTGGACCAGAAAAACTGATTATATTCTCTGTTACACAGTTAATAGTGCTGGAGCACACAGATCAAATTGCAAAATCAAATATTAATTTCGGTAGAATAATAAAGTTCTATTAGGTAGTGAAGTATAACACTTCTACCCTTGTATGTGACACATCTGGAAACCATGATAGTGTGGTAGGTAAACTTTTTTTTGCAACTTAGCTTTGGGGGAAAAACACAATTCACTGGACGTTGAAAATTTTATTTTTAAAGTAGTAACAGCAGCAACAGATAGATGGCGCCTGCGTAATGCTTTTAGATTGGGAAAGTAGTTGTTATCGTCTTATATAACATTATTGTGGTGTCTTAGAAAGAACACGAGATTTGCAGCCATGAAGACAGGGTCAAAATTGTGCTGTTTCACTTTCTACTTCTATGGCTTTGGACAAAGCATTTTTTACTTAGTGGGCAAGATAGCTTACTTGTGAAAAATAAGGGAGTTAGACCAGATGACCACCGAGTTCCATTTTGGCTTTATTTACAATATTGCTCCTGTACTATAGGTATTTTTGTCCCCATTTTATTTTTTAAGGCGGAGGCGGAAGGCAAGGCAATCATAGTTAAGTGACTTACCCAAGGTCACACAACCAGTGTGTCAAGTGTCTAAGGTCAGATTAGAACTCACTCCAGGGTTAGTGCTCTATTCACTGTGTCATTTAGCTGCCCTAATAGTATCCCTATTTTACAGATGAGTTTAAGGAACTGACCCTGGTCATACAGTCTCCACTGGAAGATGTCCAGTAAAGAGGAACTGACTTACTCTCAAGGTGGTAAAATCAAATGGGGTCAGTGCTAATTACTAACAATTCTTTTCCAGTGCTATTCATTCTGTTAATTGTTAATAGTTGTTCTTCCACATGACAGCTCCTTAAACATTTTGAGACAACTGCCATGCTTCTCCCAGAGCCATCTCTTCTTTAAGGCAAGAGTTCTTAGCATGAGCCACTTATTTAAAGCATGATCTCAAATCTTCCCAGAGTCCAGACTTAGAATGCTCTTAGCAAAATGAGACACTCAGAACTGAATGCAAAATTACAGAATTAGAACTGAAATTGACTTGAAAGGTTATCCTGTCCAGCTCCTGGACATAGAGAAATTAAGTGGCTTAAGCAAAGTGCTTTCCAATTTAAGGTCTTAAGAGAATATAGCAATGCAAGCACCTAAAACATTTCCAAACGACTCATGATGCAAAATGCCATCCACATCCAGAGAAAGAACTATCAAATCAGAGCACAGAATGAAGCAGATGATTTTCTCTTTTGTTATGCTTGATTTTGTTTAGTTTTACTCATGCTTTCTCCAATTCATTTTAATTCTTCTATGCAACAGGAGTAATGTGAAAATGTGTTTAATAAGAACGTTATGTGTAGAGCCCATATAAGATTGCATGCTGTCTTGGTGAGGAGGGGGAAAGAAGGGGGAGAAAATTTAAATCTTATGGAAGTGAATGTTGAAAATTGAAAACATATAATAAATTTGGAGGAGATTAAAAAGAGTATAATAACAAATAAGTCATGATTAATACATTAGAAAAGTGTAAAAAAAAAGCAGGAGGAGGTTATTGAAAGTTTGAAGAAAACAGATTTTAGCTTCATATAAGGAAAATTCTTTGGGATTTTTGTTGTTATTTGTTTTTTTTTTTTTTGGTAATGTGACCCTTACATAAGTGGAATGGGCTGCCTTGGAGATTTGGGGTTATTCTTTACCAGGATTCTCACCTTAATGTAGTAGACAAAATGATGGAATTGTAGAGAGGAAAACAGGTTCACATCTTGCCTTAGATAATCCTTGGTGATTTTAGGAAAGCCATTTGATTTCTCTTGGCCTCAGCTCCTCATCAATAAAATAAGAGAGTTGAACTTGCTAGCATTTTAGTTATAAATCTATGATCCTCTATGAGTTGGTGATGCAGTAGAGTGCTGGGCTTGGAATTAGGGAGAACTAAGTTCAAATCCATCCTCAGACACTGTGTAACCCTGTTCAAGTCCCTTAACGTTTGTTTATCTCAGTTTCTTCAACTGTAAAATAAGAACCATAATAGCAGAGTTGTTGTAAGGTAAGATAATATTTGTAAAAAGCACCTGGCACAGAATAGGTAATATACAAA
>JAQQSK010012845.1:0-11707 GCA_028658325.1 Potorous gilbertii | reverse complement strand
CTACTGAAATACTGAGAAAAGTCTCAAGAGTTACAAACATTATCTTTCCATGTAGAAATGTAAACAGTTCAACTTTAATGAGTCCCTTATGATTTCTCTTTCCTGTTTACCTTTTCACACTTCTCTTGATTCTTATGTTTGAAAGTCAAATTTTCTATTCAGCTCTGGTCTTTTCAGCAAGAATACTTAAAAGTCTTCTATTTCATTGAATGACCATTTTTCCCCCTGAAGTATTATACTCAGTTTTGCTGGGTAGGTGATTCTTGATTTTAATCCTAGCTCTTTTGATTTCTGGAATATCATATTTCAAACCCTTTAATCCCTTGATGTAGAAGCTGCTAGATCTTGTGTCATCCTGATTGCATTTCCACAGTACTCTAATTGTTTCTGACTGCTTGCAATATTTTCTCCTTGACTTGGGAACTCTGAAATTTGGATACAATATTCCTAAGAGTTTCTTTTTTTTGGATCTCTTTCAGGGGATGATCAGTACATTCTTTCAATATTCATTTTACCCTCTGATTCTAGAATATCAGGACAGTTTTCCTTGATAATTTCATGAAAGATGATGTCTAGACTCTTTTATTGATCATGGCTTTCATGTAGTCCCATAATTTTTAAATTCTCTCCTGGATCTATTTTCCAAGTCAGTTGTTTTTCCAATGAGATGTATTTCACATTTTCTGCTATTTTTTTCATTTTTTTTGTTTTGTTTTATAATTTCTTGATTTTTCATAAAATCAATAGTTTTCATCTGCTCCATCCCAATCTTTAAGAAATTATTTCCTTTAGTGAGCTTTTGGATCTCCTTTTCCATCTGGCCAATTCTGCTTTTTGGGCATTCTTTTCCTCATTGACTTTTTGGATCTCTTTTGTCATTTGGGGTAGTCTATTTTTTAAAACGTTATTTTCTTCAGCATTTTTTTGGGTCTCCTTTAGCAAGCAGTTGACTCGTTTTTCATGATTTTCTTGCATCACTCTCATTTCTCTTCCCAATTTTGGCTCTACTTTTCTTACTTGGTTTTCAAAGTTTCTTTTGAGCTCTTCCATGACTTGAGACCCATTCATATTTTTCTTGGAGGCTTTGAATGGAGGAGCTTTGGCTTTGTTTTCTTCTGTTTGCATGCCTTGGTCTTCCTTGTCACCAAAATAAGATTATATTGTCTGATTCTTTTTCCATTTTTTGCTCATTTCCCCAGCCATTTCCTTGACTTTTGAGCTCTTTATTAAGATAGTTCTCTGCTTCCAGTGGGGGTGGGAAGTATGCTGTCAGTTGCTTGATTCCTCCCAAAATCTGTGGGCCTAGAGCTTCAGAAACAGTAGCTGCAGCTGCCCCTGCTGCTGCTGTGGTCCAGTAGGTTCCTCCAACTCTCCCCCCACCCCCAAATCTGCAGCCCTCCTCAGACTGGGGCATTAGCACTTCATTTTCTTGCTCTGGTGCCACAGGCTTTTTCCATTGACCTTCCAATTTATCTTCAACATTTTGGGATCATGAAGTCTGGAATCCATCACAGGTGTAAGAGATTCAGCCCCCCAAGGCCTACTCAGGTCCCCTTTGTGCACTCATGACCCACACTAGACTGCTGTGCTCCCGGTGTTGTATGGTAGATACTTCCTGGTGACCTTCCAGACTGTCTTGAGCTAGAAATTTGCTTTACTCCATTGTTTTGCAGGTTCTGCAGCTCCAGAATTTGTTTAGAGCTGTTTTTTTATAGGTATATGATCAGGCTTAGCAGCAGTACTCTAGAAAGTCCATGCTGTTACTCTGCCATCTTGGCTCTGCCCTTAGATCTCTCCTCTCTTTTTTTACTGATTAGCCTTCAGAAATATCCATTCAGTCTTGCTAATTTCAACTTACCTTGTCACCACTCATCTCTCAACCTCTCCCAGTGGGGACTTCTGACACCATAGTTCAATCAAAAATTCTTTTCTCTCAGGAAGCATACAAACCCTTAATGATGGAGGCAACCTATATACCAGGAAATATAGAAGGGGGAACATGAAAATCATCTCATAGGAGTTTGCATTTGAGTTCAAACTTAAAGGGACCTGTTGTCACTGTTGTTGAGTTGTTTCAGTCATGTCTCACTCTCTGTGACCCCACATGGGGTTTTCTTGGCAAAGATATTGGAGTGGTTTGCTATTTCCTTCTCCATCTCAATTTACAGATGAGGAAACTGAGACAAACAGGGGTAAGTGATTTGCCAAGAGTCATACAACTAGCAATTATCTGAGGTTGCATTCCAATTCAGGTCCTTCTGACTCCAAGCCTAACTCTCTATCCACTGCACTATTTAATTGCCCAAAAGGTACCTAGGAGGTCTAACTAACAGAAAATCATTTTAGGAATGGACCATAACCTGCACAAAGACACAGAGATAAGAAATAGAATGCCATGTGCAGGAAACAAAAATTAGTTCAGTTTGGCTAAAATGTAGAGTGCACAGGGAATCATATATAGTTAGGTTGAGAAGAAAGGGTGAATTCAGATTGTGAGGGCTTTAAAGTATGGGTTCAAAGTAGGTGATTCTCAGATCTATATATCCAACTCTATTGGCTAGTCTGGGCTCATCCTGCATCCTCAACTGACTTCTAGGCATCTTTACCTGGATGTCCCTTTGGTATCCCAAATTCGACATTCTTCAAATGAAAATTATCATTTTGTCCTTTAACTCTGTCCCCCTGGCCTATTTCACTAGCGGCACTACCATTTTCCCAGAAACCCATGCTCATGTTCTTAATGTTGTTCTTGACTCTTCCCTCTCTCTCACTCCCTTCCTCACATTCAGTAGGTTGCTAGGTCTCATCAATTTTACCTCCACAATAACTCTCACCTGTATTTTCTCCAATCATATCATAAAAATCCTAGACAAGGCCCTCAACCAAATCTATTGCAATGTCCTTCTAATTGGTATTTCTATTTCCAGTTTTTTCTGTCTTTTCTAGTCAAGTGGTTCTCAAAGAGTGGTCTAGGGTCCTCAAGGACCTTTTAAGGGAGTATGTGAGGTCAAAACTACTTTCATAATAATATTAAGATTTTAAATTTCTAATACAGTAAATATAGATAGCTATAACCCCCATAAAGAAAAGCTCTTGGTTGGGGGGTCCTCAATAATATTTTAAGAGTGCAAAGGAATCTAAAGACCAAAAAGTTTAAGAACCACTAATTTAAGCCCTTCTCTACACAGCTGGCAAACTAGTCTTCCTAAAACCTAGGACTGACAATGTCACTCTCTTACTCATCAATATTTCTTGGCTCCCTATTTCCTCTAGGATAAAATAAATACTCCCAAACCTTCCATAATCTGACTCTAATCTATCATTCCAGTCTTGTTGCATATTACATTTCAGCCAAACAGAACTACCTCAGGATTCTATTACTTTCTCTCTGCTGGAGTGAACTGTAAAATACATCATTTTGGCTCACAGCTTTCTACCTTGATTATTACTTTAGCTGAACTGGGACAGCAGGGGTTTCTAGAACATATTTTCAAAGAGTATCTTTGCTAGAAAGGCTGTGTCCCCAAAGCTTAGGCTAGATTGTTTTCTGATGAATTTGGAACAGACATAAGCATGGTGCAGGGTCTTAAGAGATTGTCTTTGTTGGTAACCTCTGAGTAGTAGATCTACCAGCTGCATATATGTAGTTTTATCTAGGAAGAAAACAGGACATCTGTAGGTCCCAAAAGAAGTCCAGCATTCTTTAACTGGCTGCTTCATTTTGGGTCCAAATATCATTTGTCTTTTTAGCAAGAATACTGCTTGGAAATCACCTAAACTGCATAAGGCCTACAAAAATAAGCTCTATAGACTGAATGATGGTAATCCTCAGTTAGGAAAATAGTCCTCATATCTAATCTCAAGAGATACAATTGTTATACAAGTTGTACGCTATTTGTGAACAGGAAAACAGTATGTTTACCCCAGTTATGAGAAGGTAGTTAAAGAGACAATTAAAAAGGGAAATTCTTTAGGGTCAAGAGAATGTAGGAGATTATTAACAGATTTTCTGACCTTGACTCACTTTGAGCGGGTCAAATTTGGGAGCTAGGAGTGGATCATGAAGAAAGTGAGGAGGAACTAGGTATAGTTCACTCTGGGGGTCAAGAGTCCGCAGAACCACAGAACAAATTTGTTTTTATAGGCAGCAGATTGAATTCCTGGTCTACCTCCACTATGTTTATACTCTGCTAACTTTCACAAAAATAACCTTCATATCTACTTTTTGTGTGGATTTTAGTTAGAGGTTTCACTCTCAATTTCAAAAAAAATGACATAAGTCAGATTCTAGTCAATGCCTGGAAATGAAGTATACAGCTAGAGTGCTCACAGGAATTTAAAAAAAAAATAACTTTTTATTGATATTTTCTGATTTCCACATTCCAGAGAATCCTACGGATCCTTTTCCTTATCCCTTCCTGAGAGCCATTCCATATGATAAATAGCAATTTTTGGAGAGATTAAAGGGAGTGGGGGACAAGGAGTCAGCAGAATTGATGGATACTTTTTAAAGTCTGAAATAAAGGCAATGCATGTTCATCCTTCGTTGCTGAAGAAGACCATGCCATCAGAGAAATGATGACATGACTTGTACTTGACTTTGTTTTGAGCAAGGGAGGGCTGTGCAGGTCACCAGCCTCACTTCTCCAGAGCCATCTGAATCCAGTGACCAGATATGCATCAGGATGACTAGATGACCCAGGATGAGGAAATTAGGGTTAAGTGACTTGCCCAAGGTCACACAGCTAGTGAATGTCAAGTGTCTGAGGTGAGATTTGAACTCAGACCCTCCTGACTCCTGCACTGGTGCTCTCTCCACTGTACCACCTAGAGGGGTGGGGGCTGTGGAAAGGAAATGAAATAAGGACTAGACAAGCAAAAAAAAAAAAGCCATGTAGAACAGCTGTGGATTTACCTCTTCCATGAAAGGACAGTTTGGGGGTGTCTTCTCATGTCTTATTTTTGGAGTTATCAATTGATCTTTACAATTCCTTTATATTTACATTTGATTTTTTTGGTGTGTGTGTCACCGTATTTACATTACTATGACTACTATATATGTTGTTTTCTTGGTTCTGCTTACTTCATTCTGTATCAGTTCATGTAGATCTTGCTGTATTCATCACATACATAATTTCAGTAAAATTCTATTATATTCATATACCAGAATTTGTTTAGCCATTCCTCACCTGACTGGTATCTGTTTTGTTTTCATTTTTTAGCGATTCCAAAAAAGTGCTGCCATAAATATTTTGGAGTATATGGGGTGTTTTTTCTTATCAATAGCTTCCTTGGGGTATGAGCCAGCGATGGTTCAAGGAGTGTGAGTCATTTCATTTGCATAATTCATTGCTTTCTAAAATGGTTCTACCATTTCGCAGCTCCATCAACAATGTACTAGTGTGCCTTTCTTTCCGCACTGTTGTCATTGTTTATCATTTTTTTGCCAATTTGCAGAGGGTGAGGTGAAACTGGAGGGTGTTTTGATTTGCATTTCTCTTATTATAGTGATTTGAAGCACTTTTTCATGTGGCTTGGGAAAACTTTGCAATTCTCCTCTGGGGAAATATTTGTTCAATATCATTTGACCATTTATCTATTGGGTTAGTCTTGTATGTAGCTATTAATGGTTTATATGTGTCGGCTACCAAACCCTTACTAGAGAAATCTGATAACAAAGGATTTTTCCCATTGGATGACTTCCTTTCTTATCCTAGATGCATAAACATTGTCTGTGGAAAAGCTGTTCAGTTTCAAGTTCCTTCTTTGTAAACACAGTATTATGTTCCTTCAATGACTTCAATCTTTTTTTTAAAAGGTGACTTTATTCCAACAGGCTCTCTTCTCCTCCCTAATCCCCTCTCTTCCTTTCACATTCCTCCTTCTTTCCCTCTCCTTCAGCTAGCCCTCTTCCTTTGATTTTAAAATTCATTTTTTTGTGCTTCTTTCCAGAAAGGATTTCACTTACTCTCTTTATTATTCATCTTCTCTTTCTCTTTACCATAAACTCTCATTCTTTGATTCAATACCCTTATGTTATCTAGTGTCTCTCATTTCTCTGTATTCTTCATGTAGTCAGAGCTTCTAAAGAATCCATTCTAGGGTCTTCCCTCTACACATTTTCTGCCACTACCTTGTGGAGTGTGTTCCATGGATTCAGCTTTTTCATAAAGTCTTGCTTCCAGAACACCATCAATTATTGCAAGTGTCAGAGAGGAGATTGCCTCAAGATGGGGCCCCTCCCTCAACATGCCCCTGATTATGCAGCCCACTGCTGATCTACCCTCTTGTTGACCTTTTCTTCTATATTTACCTGAAAATCTCTTCCTTGGGTCCATGATCTCTCACTGCTCCAAGGTTCCAATGCTTGGCCCTCCTTCCTGGAACTGGTAGATTTTTCAAGACCACATCCCACCAAGCCTCATCCAGTGTAAGGTCTTTTTCTCCCTTCACTACTTACCTTTCTTTATCCAGAGGAGTATTTATCAGTGGAATCCCCTTTCACCTCCAAAGTAAAGTCTCCTTCCTACCCTCCCCTTTTCAAACTTTCTCCCCTCCTCTTCCTCACCCACTCCCCTGTAGGCTCTTCTCTTTCTGAGATCATACAGACTAACATTTCTTCACTGATGGTCCTTGATTTGACATTACTGCATACCTCACTACTCTTTATCTCCCCGTTCTCCTTCTCCCCTTTCTTGTACCCTCCCAGGTTATGTAGTTTCACAAAAGAAACATTTACCTGGGGGTAAGGTGCAAGTTCTGTCCATAATTCCCTCCATCTCCTTCCTCATTGTTATCTCCAGGAGATTTCTGCCTTCACATCCGATCTCCTTGAGTACATTTGGAAAGAAGTTTCTACTTGGTCTCTGTGGTCACTCTGGTGCTATGACTGTTCTTGCTACTGCATTTATTCACTTTTCCTGCTTTTCTGTGATTTGAAGTGTTAAAGAGTCAGTTCTATTTTTCTCTCTATAAATCTTTAAACTCTTCTTTATTATTGAATATCTATTTTTTGTCCTATATGGTAAAGCTCAGATGTGTAGGATAGGCCACCCTGGGCTTCAGCCAGAGCCTCATTGTTCTTTAGAACACATCATTCCATTCACTCATTTTTTTCTAGTGGGTACAAAATAGCTTTGAGTTACACAAATGGCCTTTCTTTTGTATTTGAAGGTCTTTCTCCTTATGACTTGCAGAACTTGTTTTGGAATTGAATTGTTTCATTTTACTATATATGTCTTGGTGTTTGCAGAGGGTTTTTTTTTCTGGAGGTAATCAGTGAATTCTGTCATTTGCAATTTAATTTTCTATGTAGTGGTAGGTAGGTGGTACAGTGGATAGAGCACCAGTACAGGAATCAGGAGGATCTGAGTTCAAATCTCACCTCAGACACTTGACACTCACTACCTGTGTGACCTTGAGCAAGTTACTTATCCTCAGTTGCATCATCCTGGGTCATCTCCAGTCATCCTGACGAATATCTGGCCATGGGATTCAGATGGCTCTGGAGGATAAGTGAGGTTGGTGACCTGCACAGCCATCCCTCACTCAAAACAAAATCAAGTGAGAGTCTTGTCATTATTTCTCTGATGTCATGGTCTTCTTCGGCAAGGAATTTTTTCTGTGTTCAATTTTCTATGAATGAACAATTTTCTATGTTCAGAAGTTCTAGGAAGTTCTCTTCTATTATTTTCATCATGATGATGCTAAGGTTTTTTTCTTTCTTTCTGTTTTTTTGTCTTGTTTCCTTTTGGGAGGTCTGTGATCCTTGGATTGTCTCTGTTCATCCTGTCTTTGAGTTCAGCATCTTTTGTTTGCATAATAAACTTATTTTCTTCTAATGTGTTTTTAGTTTTTCTTCTTTTCAGTTGTCCTTCACTTCTGTGTATTTTCATTGCCAATCTATTGTTCTCTTTCTCTCTGTCTGTCTGTCTGTCTCTCTCTTTCTCCCTCTCTGGTGAGGCTTGCCATTAAAAATTCAAATTTTTGTATTCTCATTATTTTTGTTGCGCAGGGCAATGCATTATGCTTTCAGAATTCTCATTTCTTTTTTAAACTACTCAGGAATATCGTGCTGTGTTTTTGTGTCCTATTCAAATTCTACAATGTCCTCTGTCTCATCAAATGTTGGATTATTTTCCTATGTACTATTTATTTTTAGAGGTCTGAAATTATTTACCAAATGTGGAGATCATATTTACTTCTGTTGTTATTGTTTTTTCTTGTTGATTTCTCTGTGTATGTTCAAAGTCTTTGAATTTTCTTCTTCCTGAAATTTTTGTTACTTTCAGTCGTCTTTCTTCCTTATCACTTACTCCCTGGTTTCTTCCTTTTAACTGTGGTTTCCTTAGATGCTAGATCTCAAAAGTCTCACCTTCCCCATATGCTAGATAATTCATGCTTCACCACCTTAAGTCTCTACCCCAACTAACTTTTGACTCGTCAAAACTTGCCCTGGATGGATGCTGTGCCTTTCTCTCAGATTTGATCAAGTGCTGCATAGCTCCTCATATGCACAGTTCCTGTCCTGAAGACCTGTCTCAACTTTTCTGTCCTCAGTTCTCTGTCCTGGCACCAGCAATTCAGAGCCTCTTTTCGCTGGCACTAGTAGTTCAGAGCTTTGCAGCATTGGTGCTTTTGGATTGCTGCCTCTGGCAGGCTTTTACTTGTGAAAGACTGTAGCCAAGATGTTTGGTAAGGCACAAGTATATGTCTATGGCCTAAAGCTGGGGTCTTCGTGGTTTGTGGAAAGAGCGACGAGGAAAGTGGGGACAGAACCAGGTTCCAGGAGTAGGTTTTGACTTAAGCTTGTGTTCTGTCCTTGGGTTTGCTAGTGCAGTCTCTGCTGATTGTGTGAAAGGTGGGGGAAGGATGCTGATTGAGTGCAGGATCAGTAAGTGTTATTTCCTTCTTTGTTTATCTTCTTTTAGATTCTGTCCTTAGGTCTGTCCTAGACCATGGAAACAGCTAAAGTTGCTTCCTCTTTGGTGAATAATTTCTGTTTTGGTGAGGTTTGAGAGTTGTGGGGATCAGAGACAATATCTAGTCTATGACCTTGTTGCTCACATGACCCAGAAGTCTCTTTCAGACATTTTCCAGAGTCTTCTAGTTTATATTTTGTCATTCATACTGTGCCATCAAGACAGAACTTCCAAATTTTGGAAAAGAAACTGGAGCAAACCAATAGACCTATCACATTTTCTTTACCTGGTGTGATAGAAAGCCAACTAAAGCCCTAGACTGGTAGTGGGGAGAACAGTAGTTTTGGCACAGCCACTAATTACCTCAATTCTGGCCCTTGGAGGAGGGGAAACAGTACAAGATGGTCAGAGTGGTTGGTAATACTGGACTTATAACAAAGACCTAGGTTCAAATCTCATCTCTGCCATTTACTAGCTATATCACTGTGAACGAGTCATTTTACCTCTCTCAGCCTTAGTTTCTTCACCTGTAAAATAGGTATCATACCTATAATATCTATCTCACATAATTGTTGTGAAGCTAAAATGAGATATTATATGTGTGTATGTGTATATATCTACGTATGTATATATATATAGGTGCATACAAACATTTGTCTCTATATTTATTACTTTAACTTACGTTATTGATAAAAAAAAATAGGAATAGGGCCTGGGCTCACTCATGATTGTTTAAATCACTGAAAGGTCAAGTTGATTTGCCTAATGTAGCACAACAAGAATGTGTTAGAGGCTGAACTTGAACTGAGGTCTTTCTGACTTTAATGCTTCTTCTCTATCCACCACACCATGCTATCTCTTTAGGAGCATGACATATACAAGTTTCAGTTATGATGTTTAATATAGCATCATAAATCTAGAGTTGGAAGAAATCCCAGAGTCCATGTACTCCAACCCTCTCATTTTTTTTCTGATGAGGAAAATGAGATATAGCCAGCTATAGTGACCAGCCCAAGGTCACACAGATAGCGGGCACTAAAGGCAGATTTGAACGCTGATCTTCTGACTCTGAGGAGAACGGATGAGACTCAGGGCAACACAATTAGAAAAGTTACTTACTCAGTGAGAATTTCTTCTATAGAACGTAATTTATGATGTAAAATAACACTCTGGAGATTCTCAAGTCTATGAGATCGGGGGCCTTTCTGTTGATGATGACTATTGGTTATAATACGTCCTCGGTGTAATCATGATTTGCAGCTTTCCACTTTCAGTTTCTCATGTCTAAATCAAGGTTAGACTGGAGTGAAAGCTAAGGCGCCTTCTAGTATTAACATTCTGTGAGCTTGCCACTTATACTTCTCTGATTTCACTTCAAAGACCTCGTTTATGGCAGTACAGCCACCCTTCTTTCCATGGGAGTGTCAATTTTGGCAGCCTTGTGATGGAAGGCTTCATTTCTTAGCCATTCTTCTTCAAAACCTCAATGCCCACTCACTCGCTCACTCATCTCGGTATATATTAAGGATAACTTCAAAGATGAACTGATGATGCTCCTTGTAAAGGCTTTTGTGAAGAGAATTGTTTTTAAATAAATTTATTTAATTAACTTTTTGCATTCATTTTCATAAAATTTTGGATTCCAAATTTTCTCCCGATTTGTCCCCTCCCCCCACCCCAACATACCGAGCATTCTAATTTCCCCTATCACCAATCTGCCCTCTTTTCTATCATCGTTCCCTTCCCTTGTCCCCATCTTCCCTTTTGCCTTGTAGGGCCAGATAACTTTCTATTCCCCATTACCTGTATTTCTTATTTCCTAGTAGCAAGAACAATATTCACAATTGTTCCAAAAACTTTGAGTTCCAGCTTCTCCCCATCCCTACCTCCCCACGCATTCCCTTTGGGAGGGCAGGCAATTCAATATAGGCCATATCTGTGTAGTTTTGCAAATGACTTCCATAATAGTCGTGTTGTGTAAGACTAACTATATTTCCCTCCCTCCTATCCTGCCCCCCGTTGCTTCTATTCTCTCTTTTGATCCTGTCCCTCCCCAAGAGTGTTGATTTCAAATTGTTCCTTCCTCCCATTGCCCTCCCTTTCACCATCCCAACCACCCTGCTTATCCCCTTCTCCCCCACTTTCCTGTATTGTAAGATAGATTTTCATACTAAAATGAGTGTGCATTTTATTCATTCTTTTAGTCGGATGTCATGAGAGTAAACTTCTTGTTTTTCTCTCAGCTCTCCTCTTTTTCCCTCCACTAAAAAGTCTCCAGCCTGCCTCTTCTATAATGGATAATTTGTCCCATTCCATTTCTCCCTCTCTCCTCCCAATACATTTCTCTCTCACCACTTAACTTCATTTTTTTAAGATAAGATCCCATACTATTCAATTCACTCTGTGCTCTCTGCCTCTGTGTGTGCTTGCACGTGTGTGTGTGTTTGTGTGTGTGTATGTGTGTAATCCTACCAACTATCCAGATACTGAAAATTTTCAAGAGTTACAAATATTGTCTTTCCATATAGGAATGTAAACAGTTCAACTTTGGTAAGTCCCTTGTGACTTCTCTTTGCTGTTTACCTTTTCATGCTTCTCATTCTTGTGTTTGAAAGTCAAATTTTCTTTTCAGCTCTGGTCTTTTCATCAAGAATGCTTGAAAGTCCTCTATTTCATTGAAAGACCATATTTTCTCCTGAAGTATTATACTCAGTTTTGCTGGGTAGGTGATTCTTGGTTTTACACCTAATTCCTTTGACTTCTGGAATATCTTATTCCATGCCCTT
>JAQQSK010012844.1:0-11707 GCA_028658325.1 Potorous gilbertii | reverse complement strand
GGTCAGGATAGGAGGGAGGGAAATATGGTCAGTCTTACACAACACGACTATTATGGAAGTCATTTGCAAAACTACATAGATATGGCCTATATTGAATTGCCTGCCTTCCCAAAGGGAATGGGTGGGGAGGGAGGGATGGGGAGAAGTTGGGACTCGAAATTTTAGGAACTGTTGGGTATTGTTCTTGCTACTAGGAAATAAGAAATACAGGTAATGGGGAATAGAAAGTTATCTGGCTACAGGACAAAAGAGAAGATGGGGACAAGAGAAGGGAGGGATGATAGAGGGCACATTGGTGACAGGGGAAATTAGAATGATCAGTGTACTAGGGTGGGGGAGGGGACAAATGGGGAGAAAATTTTGGAACCCAAAATCTTGTGAAAATGAATGTAAAAAGTTAAATAAATAACTTTATATTTTAAAAAAACAAAAATCAATATCTTCCTCTTTTAAGAACAATTTACAATTTATCACACAACCCTCATGAACCTAATTGACAAAAAATTACAAAAACAAATTTAAAACCAAGGCCATTGTACATTTGTCCATAAGCTTCCTTTTACAAACATACTTTTATCAAAAGCAATTTTAGTTAAAACTTCTTTCTTAACAACAGAAATAACCTTTTAAACATGCTTAATACTCCTTAGATGGAACAGGCTTGAAAATCACACCCATATATAAAAATATATATGTATTTTTTTCAAGGACTCTCATTTTCTCAAAAGAAATTCTTCAACACAGAAACTCTTACATGGAATTCATAACAACTTTTTTTAAACTAATTCATCATTCATTTAACAATTCAATTCCTAATATAGCAGTGTTTAGATGGATTACTTAAAAATTTGAACTGTTTACTTAAAACTGAAAATAAACGATTAACTCATTTAGCTGAATGCATTTCCTTGCACAGTAATTCATCTCTTAACCACAGCGTAGGCACACTCTAGAGTCATCTCAGATTTGATGGAGCTATTATCAAATCAAATTACATGATTTTTCTGTCTTCTTAAAATACTTCCTCATACCCTCACTACTTACTGAAATCATCTGAAACTGACCCATTCAGAAGTATTCAAACCTTCTTATCTGCTTCTCATATTTTCAATCCAACCTTTATTTATCTTTCCAAATCTCTTAATCACATTAGTCAGATTATCCAGCCTTCTTCCACATCTTAACTACAACTCTGCACTGGAATCTACTTCTAGCTTAAAGCAAAGAAGTTAACTCTACCATTATATAGCTAACATCAGCATTTTCACTGCTTATTTATAACCAAATACAAGTTTCAAATTATCAAATTTCTATCACATCCTTTTAAAACCCCAATCTATATATAACAAACTGCAAATTTAAAAATTGTGTTACACAATTAGATCAATGTTGCATCTAACATATACCCATCTTCATACCCATCCTTGCATTGAGCACTTTACAATCATAAATGCCAAATAATAATATTTTTCTGCTTAATCCTGATAGGAAGAGCATTCAAGAAGCTGCTTGTTATTCCTTCAGGACAGATTTTAACTTGAAATCATATCAAACCTTGATTTATAATCACTAATGATAAACATTTTAGCCTTTTTTTAAAAAAAAATCAAATACTCTTGCTACTACTTAAAAGAAAATTTCATTTATAATTTCCATTAATCTCTTTTTACTCTTCTTCGTTAAATAGCTGAAACACCGTCTTCCAGCTCCCCTTCCCCCTCCAAGGCCCACCAGACAAGCGCTCCCAGTTCAATTCTAACTTTTAAATAAGATAGGGAGGAGGTAAACTTCCCCTTGTGCATGTGGTCTGAGCACATGGACAGAGTTAATGCTTTGAAAAGAAATAATTGAAATTGTTAAATGAATTTGCAATTTTAAACATTGTCTGGTATCATATACGTTTACTTAATTGAAAGATTTTAGCTTTGAGATCTCATTAAATCAAAACTCAGTTTTTCCCTCCAGACTGCCAGTATTTTACTCTGCTAATTTCCATTACAAAAGAGATTCTCCTTTAGGTGAGGTAGGGAATGGTCTGCCACTCCCCTATTTGAGGCAGAAAAATCTCAGATTAAAAAAAAGTATTGAATCAGATTAAAGAACCTCCTTGCCCAGGCAAAAGGGCCTAAATAATTTAATACTGGCCAAGTGTGACTTCCAAGCATGAAGCTTGGAAGCTTAATAACTAATAGTAATAATTAAAAATCACAGTAAACAACTTTTAAATTTTTAAATCCAATAACCTTTTATATCTTTGTTGGTTTCCCAATCAGACTAAACATTTTCTTGTGAGTTGAGGGGAGGGGTAGGGAGTACAAGGTCTGGGCACATGGATACTTACTTTGCTATCCTATCCGCCTCCCCCCCCTCCTTTTATATCTCAAATAAATTAAATACCATTTCTTCCAGCTTCTTTGTTCCTTAAAAAGAAACTTTAGAGGTTAAGAGCCTAACAATTTAACTTATCAAAAGAGCCACATTTTTTTAGGTTGAGTACTCTACAAAGAGCAAAAACAAACCTGGCCAGGATCTAGAATGCAGAAAGAAAGATTTTTTTAAAAAATAACTTTCAAAAAGTTTTCAAACTTTCTGTTAACACCATTGATAAAACAAATCAAGCCAAACAGTAAAACATCTTTCTCTCTCTTTCTCTCTCTCCAGTCCACTCACTCCTCTGTGGCTGCTGCAATCAGAGGAGGAAGGAGAGGGGAAGATTAAGAGAGATCACAATTCTAAGTAGCTACAGCCCTAGCTATTCTGAACAATTCACAAACACACAGACAAACACAGAACACAGAGCAATGCAGATCCTCTCTTTTTAGGGAATAAACTTATTTTAGATTAGACTGGTTGAAATTCAACTATTCATGTCAGTTTACTCTGACTGATTCTAAGCCAGTTTCAAAAGGATCCTTCCCAGAATCTAGATTCGCCCTCCCCACTCTTTCTCTCTGTTCTCTCTCTAGAGCAGATAGGGGAAGGAATATAGCCAGCATTCCTTCAAACGGGCTTCTGAAGGAATACCCAGAGGATTATTCATCCCCTGCCAGGTACCGTTAACTTAAGAGTGCTCACGACCCATTTTATGACTTAGGCTCCCAAGGTCCCCAAGGACTGCTCATGCATAAGTTCCCTACGCAGACAAAACAGTACTTAGCCAGTATTCCTGCCCTTGCTCTAGTCCCTGATTTTTGCTACCTCCAGCCATTCAGTCCATTGTTTTAGCTGCATTTCTGAGTTCACAACAATTCCAAACAGTCTTGGAGTACTTAGTAGTCAGAAGAGGTGAAACTTGCCTGTGGGTGTTTGGGCCACTGAAAAATGAATGGGTGTGATCCCATCCCCCACAAGCAAGATTTCTTTTTAACCTTTCTGATGCTAAAGTTCCCAGATGAACCCCTGAGAACTGTTAGGCATTGAGCTCCTCTAACAAGCCCCCAACAGTGAGAAATATGCTCACCTGAAATAAAGAACAATACCTGTTGTGAAATAAGGAAAACCTTTATTAATCTTTACGTCCATTCACCTGAACAGATGGGTAGCCTCCCCAGTAAGGTTACAGGATGACTACAACACATTCAGAAAGATGGGGTTTCTTATATTGTTTTCTGAACTTTGGATCTCCTGTGATACCATCCCCTGGCCATGTGACTCCATGTTCTACTCTCTGATAGATCCTTCCTCACACAGTTCTTTGAGCCTGCACATTAATCTCTGACCTGTAACCTGTCTGTGCTAGGTTGCAATCCTTGTTACCTAGGACTATGGAAAACAGGATTTTCTTGTTTCCCACAGGGGAGAATAGGAAAGTAAGTAGGATCACTAGATTTCCATTTCAAAATTTGAGAAATTTTATTAAATTTATTTTAAAACATGAAGTGGGATTGATGGGAAATTTACTAAAATTTGGAATGGAATTTATTAACATTTCTAGTGGGATATTAGTAGCCCTGTATCTTAAGTGCACTTTTCAGTAAAAAGTGGATTTTATATTTTTAGTTTTAAAACAAAATTGGCTGCAGCACTGGCACGATGTCGAATTAAACATGATGCTCTTTCAATTTACCACATTCTACCAGAAACTGTTAGAAAACAGGAACAAAGAGCTTCTACTTTGCCACTTTATGCTTGGGTAAATACTTGCAAAATCAGGTAAGATTTCAAATATTTACTTTCCTTATATGAAAGTCATTTAACTTCTTCCTAGGCAACTATGTAAGACTACGTTTCAGAGAAAATGTCAACCTGTGTTGCTAGAGGGAGTTTCCCCATCAGGGAGTTGGTCTATACAGTGAAATCAAATGTTGTCCCCCCTCATCTACTTTCCTCATGATAAAATTTTAAGAGTAAATTAGTATAAAATTGAGATTATCTTTTACTAAAGATGAATATTTGTATAAAATAAATATAATTCTTAATTTGTATTTTAATTCTTGATTCCTAGTTTAATTTGAGATCTTAATTTTATATTAAAAAAGAAAATTATATCAATCCTTTTGTACTCTTAAGAATGCTTCTGCAGGCTATCCCTGTAAAGCTAGCTGCACTGGGTACTTATAAGAATAATCTTTACATTGTCCAGATTAGTTTTCTTAAGTGATATTGACTATTTTTCATGTTAATAGAACAACAATGTGTTAAATTTATATTTAATCTCCTGTATTATAATTATGGTCAAAATAAATAACCAAATGTTGTATCAACAGCCCTGAAGTTGTTTGTGATGATTTGAAGAAAGAAGGATACACCAGAGTCAAATCTGCATTTGACTTTGAGTGTAAATCTTTTTGTGTGGACCAACATTGCAGTGATGTCTTAATTTTCCCATCTCATCTTAAAAGTGAACTTCTTAATATAGAGCTTTGCACAGATTATAAACTTTTGTTTCAGGTGAGTTAACATTTGCTTTTAAAGGTTCTCCTTACTAAAAAAAATTCTATAGTCTTAATTCTTTTTTTCTCAGACAATCTCCTCAAGGACTTGTAAGCCTCAATATCCCATCCCATCAAAGTATTAAATGTGGAATGTGGACTTTCTGTTTATGCTTCTTAAGGACCATCAGGAGGATATACAGCTTTCTCTTATTTGCACTTCAATATAATTTAACCTGGCACCCCTCAAATTTATCAAACCTTAATCCCTTTTCACTCAGTATAGAAATGACTTCTCTTTCCTTAACCCCACAACTTATTCTTGTGCTAGTGGCATCTGGTGATGGGTTAATCTCATCTGGATTAAGAAGTTTACCCTTGAGAAATCTTTACTGAGTGATCTTTAAATATCCAAGATCACAACTTTCTCAAAAAGGCATTGAAGCTTAAATGCCATTTATGACTTACCTAAGAATAGAACTCTATAGTAAACAAAACTTCAAAATTTTTCTCAACTTTAACATTTGGATTAATATTTCATTATAAGTAGGAACTAAATAGGGCAGCATAGCAGAGTAGCTAGAAAGCTGGCCTTGGAGCTCTCTAACACAAAAGTTAGGGAAAGTAATCTAACCTCTCAGTTCTCTAGGCTACTCTCTGAGACGGTAAGTTGCAGAGAAGATACTGACCAGACCTACAGTGCTTTCTTCACTAGGAGATTGCTTGGAATAATGAAATTATAGATCTGGACCTTATTCCTATCCCTGTATTATAGCCAAAGGAAACCTCAACTTACAAATGGTCTGTATTCCAAAAATTCATTTCTAAGTCAGTGTTTTGAAACCTAGAATATATTTTTCCTGTGGAACCAATGTTATAAATGATGACTAATCAATTAATCAGGAGTTTATTAAGCATCTGCTATGTGCAAGGCCCTGTGTTAGTCACCTGTTAAATTCCCAGGCTAGCAAGCAAAAACCTATTTAGCTATTAGTTGTAGCTGAACTATAGTAATAGCATCTTGAAGACTCTTGATTTCTGAGCCCTAAATCCCTTGCTCTGTTCTTTGAACCTTCAGCATTGCTGAGCTATGGCAGCAAAGGTGACAATGGAGGCTGACAATGGGCTCCTATGATTGGCCAATTCCTTTGGTACTGGTTGCAAATGGGTGTTTTCATAACATATTAAGTCAAGTGTTGCCTCTTTTGTCTTATTTTACTATGTGAAAGACAAGGCACAATATACCTATTTTAGGCCAAGTTCAGCTATCAAATTTATTCATTATTCAGACTCCTTTGGTTAAATAAAATTTAAGATACCTAAAAAAGTTAAGAATATTTCCATTGATGTAGAGCAAGTAAAGTAAATCAGCTGAATCTTATCTTTTGTGATTTCCAATAACACTATTTGTTCCCATGTAGGATAAATCTCGAAGTCTTGCTGTACATTCTGTAAAAACCTTGCTGAATATGGATGATGACATCTTACTGGTTAACATGGGTTCCTGGTATACTGTTGCTCATATGTCAACACTGACAAATCAGAGTACCTCAAAAATATATGTATGTGGAGTAAAATCACAAGCTAAGGAATCTGAACTGAAGGATCTTTTTACAAATATGGGATGTAAAAGTATGTGTCTTACATTAATTTCTGTTTTGAATTTAGTGTCCTCTTACATTTTAGAAGTGATAAAGATTTATTTTAATGTATTTTAATTTTATTTTTCTTTGTGAAACACTCTTAAGATAATCTTTCTCAGTACCTGTATGTTGGCATATAAGGTGGTTCTTGTAGTAAAATTTTGTTAATATTGGTTGAATTACAGGTTAGAATTTTAATGGTCTTATAAGTAATAGCATGAATAAATACCTTACATTTTATGTAACATTTAAAAAAATGTTTAAATTTACCTGAAAATCTAATTTGATTCTCTCCATAAGTGTTCGGTTGGTTTTTGCACCATTTAATGAATGAGGAAACAGAAAAAAATGAGATTAAATAATTGGGCCACATGTTACACAGTTCAGATTGTAAATATACTATGGCTAATCCAATTGTACACTGTGTTGAAAGAGACATAGTTTTCAGAAAAAGGCAGGAAAGACATTGACAAGCTGGCACAGGTGTAGAGCAGGGCAACCAGGTAATTTCAGAGACTATGGAGGGTCAATTCAAAGAACTGGGAATATTTATCCTGTAGAAGAGAAAATTTCAGGATGTGATAAGCTGTTTCCAAATACTCGAAGGGCTATCTGGTGGATGAAGGACTCTTCCTATTTGGTTCAAGTGGGCAGAGGCAGGAGGAAGAGGAACAGAAAAAAGGTGAAAGCAGCTTTTTTTTTTTTTGATTCAAAGAGAAACTTCCTAACAATTAGAGCTATTCAAAGGTCAAATGAATAGCTTCAGGACATGAGGACCACCTAGTCTAAGGGTCTAGAAGCTTTGTGTTTGGTTGGTGACTCGGGCGCAGAAACAGATTGGCCTAAATGACCCCTTTCAGTACAGAGGTTCTGTGAGTAATGAATTACTGTTAGACTTCTTTTTTTCTTGAAGAAATACATCTGATATCTTTATGTAACTCTAAAAAGTAAACTCTCTAAAAATCCTTACTTAATTTCCCAACTCAAAAGTATCTTGTTTTTCCCTTCTCCCCTTTATCTCTATGGGAACTACTTAGGTAATAGAAGTCTTTTGATCAAAATAATCTTTATCTTGCCCCAAGTACAAAAAGAATAATTAAAACTTCAATGAATCATAGAATTTGAGAGCTAGAACAGACTTTGGAGATTCAAATATAATGTAGCATATTATAATAGAAAGAGCACTGGATTTAGAGTCAGTGGCCTGGGTTCAAATTCCTGGTTATGTGATTTATGACAAATCACTTCATGTTTCTGTCCCTGATTGTTCATCTGTAAATTAAGGTTAGAAAATTAAAAAAAAATTAACAACTGTCAAATATGTATCATTTACCTTTTTTGGTCAAGTGTGCCAATCTGATGAGTGTGAGGTGGAACTTAAGAATTACTTTAATTTTCATTTCTCTAATTATTTGGAGCATTTTTTTACATGACTACTAATAGCTTGGATTTCTTCCTCTGAAAACTGCCTCTTCATATCCTTTGACTCATTTACCAATTGGTAAAATGGCTCTTATTCTTACTCACTTGAATTGGTTCTTTATATATCTTGGAAATTTTTTTATAGTTAACTGTTTTCCTTTCAATGATAGTTATATTCAACCTACATTTTCATTAAAAAAAAGCCCTTTATTTGATTTTTCAGTTGACCAAAATTCTCCCTTCCCATTTGAAAAAGAAATAAAAAGAAGAACAAAGTTCTTCTAACAAGTATGCATAGTAAAAAAAAAAAAAAAAGTAAATTCCCACATGGGTAATGTCCAAAAAATATATGACTAAGTTGTTATCTTTTGTCCATCACCTTTCTGTATGAAGATGGATAGCATATTTCATCATGAGCTCTCTGGAATCATAGCTGGTCATTGTGTTGATCAGTTTCCTGCCCTCTCTATATAAAAAAAGAGCATGGTGAGAGAGGTGTATGCAGAGCACTAGCACTATTACTTTAAGTGCTCCCCTGCTCCTCTCTTCTTTTCCTTGACCAGAGCCCAATGACTGCTCCTTAATTTTTCTTTCCTTTCCTTTGCCAATTTATCTTTAATAGTTACAGTTTGTTTTGCTTAGGATGACGCTCTCCTTTAGCCTACACTTCCTCTCATGCCCCCTCTCCCTCTTTCCATCATGTTTCCTTGTTGAATTAAGTGTACTTCTTTACCTAACTCTCTGTGGGTGGATTCCCTCCTTTGACCAGTTCAAATAAAAATGAAGTTTATATTGTGGACTCTCCCCAAATCTCCACCTTGTCTTCTATAGTCTTCTTTTCCTTTCCCTTCTCCTACCATCTATCCCTTTCCCCCTATTGTTCCTTTTTTTTAAAGACTATAAAAAATTGCTCCCAGACCCTCTGTCTTCTTAGACTCTTTCTGTGAATATAAGCAGTTTCATCCTTATTTAGTCCTTTATGGTTGTTTTCATACTTTTAACCTTTTTTTTCTCTTGCTTTCTTTGTTACTGTTTCAAAATCTCTATTCAGCCTTGGTCTTTTCATTAGGGTTGCTTGGAAGTCTTCTATTTCATTAAAAATCATATTTCCCCCCTAAGGTTATTCTAGGTAAATTCTTCTTAGTTGTAAATCTTTGTCTTTAACTTTCTGGAATGTTGTATTTCAAGCTGTCTGCTCCTCCCAAAACCTTCAAGTAAGGAGGGCACCCAGTCCAGCCATCTCTTCATTTCCTGTTTGCATTGAGCTTCTTCATTATGCCCCCAGGAACTTCTTTACCGTGTAAGATCCCATCATCCCTGGTTCTCACAACTCATCAGTACACTCTGTCCTTGGGGCCTGTCTGATTGGAGAGTGGAGTGGAGAGCTCTCCCGTGAACTTTTATTTAAGGAGAGAACCCAGACCAACCTTCTTTTCATTTCTCACCTGACTTTACTCCTCTGAACTTCTCCATAATGCCCTCACACTGGGTGCCTTTGCTTTCCCCTTCCCCCAGTTTTCAGCCTCCTTTTGTCTGCTGTTTTCCTTCATTAGATTGTAAACTTCCTAAGAGTAAGGATTGTCTTCTTTTTTTTTTTTTACTTGTATTCCCTGTGCTTAGCACAGAGCCTGGCACAAAGTAGATACTTAATAAGTGGTTATTAATTGACTTACTATAGAGGTGACTACTAAATACTATGTGATTCTACTTGTAGCTCCTTTCTACTTATTCTGACTATTTGCAGCATTTTTTCTTTGACTCTGAAGCTTTGAATCTTGCCTATTATGTTCCTGGGAGTTTTTATTTTGGTGTTTCTCCTAGGAGGTAATCAGGAGATTGTTTCTATTTCTACTTTGCCCTCTGGTTTTAAGAGATCTGAGAAGTTTTTTTTAATGATTTTTCAAAATATGATGTCTAAAATCTTTTTTAAAAATTGGCTATGGCTTTCAGGTAGTCCAGTGAGTCTTAGATGATCTCTCCTAAGTCTGTTTTTCAGTTCAGTTTAGAAAAAAATGAGATACCTTACACATTTTTCTCTTCAATCTTTTGATTTTGTTTTTAAGTCTTCTACTTACGTTTGGTCCATTCTAACTATCTTTTTCTCTTAAATTATTAACATTAATTGAAAAAAAATTGAGTTCCAAATTCTTTCCCTCTTTGTAGTTCCTTCCTTACCCATTAGAAGGCAAGTAGTATGATATCAATTACACATATGAAGGTTATACAAAACATTTTCATATTACCTGTATTGCTCAAAAAAGATCAAGAAAATTAAAGAAAGAGGAAAAAATATGTTTCCATTTGTACTTAGTTCTTCCTCTAAAAGTGGATAACAATTCATATGTCTTCCTAGGTATTCTGAAACCATCCCCCTCATGATTTCATATGGAACAATAATATTCCATCACAATTATATACCAGACCTTGTTCAACTATTCCCCAATTAATGGGCCTTCCCTTAAAGTTCAATTCTTTGACACCACAAAAGAGCTGCTACGCATATTTTCCTTTTTCTTTTATCTCTTTGGGATTCAGACCTATTAGTGATATTACTGAGTCAAAGGGCATGCGCAGTTTTACAATTCTTTGGGTTTAGTTTCAAATTGTTGTTTAGATGTTTTAAATTATTTTTTTTTCTTTTGAGTTTGTTTCTCACATATTCCTGTCACCATAACAACCCTTTATGTTGGGGTTCTTTTTTTGTTTGTTTGTTTGCTTTTCTTACTTCCTGACTTTGGACTTTGTGTAAGGCCAAGGTGAGGGCTGGAGCCTCACAGATGTGGCTGCTTCTGTACTTAGTCTTCATTTAGTACATAGTGAGGGCCCATTGCTACTCCTTACCCTGGACTGTCATCACTTATTATTGGACCTTCCACTGTCCACAGTGGATTGCTAACCTTGTACTGGGTAGGTATTGACAGAGCTGCCAGTTGATACCTTTTCCTGCTCCCTGATCAAGGTCAGACCCTTATGTACCAAAGTTGTGACCTCCTCTTGCCCTGGTGCAGTATAGGTGGCAAATCTTCACTTATTCCATGTGCTGGAATGCTTTACACAGCTTTTCCTGGTTGAGCCCCATCACCAGTGTTCATCAGTCACTGTGATTTTTTCCTTGGATTTCCTGATCAGAACTTAGTCTGATGCATTTTCTAGATCTTTATGGAATAGTTAGGGAAAGAACAGTCTTCCCCTACATATAAGCTTCTAGATATAAATGAAACCAGAAGGCATAAACAGGAGGGGCTGCTATATGGAACAAGGGCTCACAGGTTCTCTTTGCAGAGACAAATGTAAGAGTTAGCAAGTGTTAGTTACATTATATATCCAAAGGCAGCAAAAAGCATCATTTCTTGAGAAATAGTCACAACTTACATTTTTAAGAGTTAATATCCAAGACCACCATGAAGATAATTGCAGCTTTTGTAAAAGTATCTGTTGTAGGAGATAAAGTATAGAAATTATATAAAAACTATAAAACCCCCAAATTAAATCAGCCTATGCTTTTATAGTCATTGACTTCATTGCCAAGGTGAACATTAGGGAAATGTGACAAAAATGTTGCAAAGTATGGTTCAGTTTTAAGAAATAGGGAAGCTGAAGGCATATACATTTTGGTTGTTGTTAAAGAGAGGGTACAGAATGTATTAAGCACTGAAAAACAATACAGGAATAAACAACTATTTCTTGGCATGAGATGACTGCCTCCCAATGGAAATCCTTGAGGAAAATGTAAAGGAGTGGAAAGGCTGTCATAAATAATTTTCTTCAGGT
>JAQQSK010012843.1:0-11708 GCA_028658325.1 Potorous gilbertii | reverse complement strand
GTCTAAAATCAAGAATCACCTACCCAGCAAAACTGAGTATAATACTTCAGGGGAAAAACTGGTCTTTCAATGAAATGGAAGATTTTCAAGCATTCTTGAAGAAAAGATCAGAGCTGAAAAGAAAATGTGACTTTCAAACACAAGAATGAGAAGAAGCATGAAAAAGTAAACAGCAAAGAGAAGTCATAAGGGACTTACCAAAGTTGAACTGTTTACATTCCTACATGGAAAGACAATATTGGTAACTCCTGAAATTTTTCAGTATCTGGGTAGTTGGTGGCATTATACACACACATACACACACACATGCACACACACATGTATATGCGTGCATGCACACACACACATGCACGCACACAGAGTGAATTGAATAGGATGTGATCATATCTTAAAAGAAATCAAAGTAAACAGTGAGAGAGAAATGTAATGGGAGGAGAGAGGGTGAAATGGAATGGGGTAAATTATCTCTCATCGAAGAGCCAAGCAGGAGACTTTTTAGTGCAGGGAAAAAGAGGAGAGCTGAGAAAAAAAACAAAAATAAAGTTTACTCTCATCACATTCGACTAAAGGCAGAGATAAAATGCACACTCATTTTGGTATGAAAATCTATCTTACAATGCAGGAAATTGGGGGAGATGAACATAAGCAGGATGGGTGGGATGATGGAGGGGAGGGTAATGGGAGGAGGGAGTAATTTGAAGTCAACACTCGGGGAGGGACAGAATCAAAAGAGAGTAGCAACAATGGGGTCAAGATAGGATGGAGGGAAATATAGCTAGTCCTACACAGCACGACTATTATGGAAGTCATACACAGATATGGCCTATATTGAATTGCCTGCCTTCCCAAAGGGAATGGGTAGAGAGGGAGGAATGGGGAGAAGTTGCAACTCAAAGTTTTAGGAACAACTGTTGAATATTGTTCTTGCTACTAGGAAATAAGAAATACAAGTAATGGGGAATAGAATGTTATCTGGCCCCACAGGACAAAAGCGAAGATGGGGTAAGGGAAGGGAGGGATGATAGAAGAGAGGGCGGATTGGTGATAGGGGAAATTAGAATGTCCAGTGTACTGAGGTGGGAGGAGGGGATAAATGGGGAGAAAATTTTGGAACCCAAAATTTTGTGAAAATGAATGTAAAAACAAAATAAAAATAATAATAATAATAAAAGGAAAAATAACTGATCTGGAAAATCGATCCAGGAGAGATAATTTGAAAATGATTGGACCACCAGACAGTCACGATCAAAACAAAAACAGAGCCTAGACATGAACTTTCACGAAATTATCAAAGAAAACTGTCCTGATATTCAAGAACCAGAGAGCAAAATAAAAATGGAAAGAATCCACGGAAATAGATGTCAAAAGGAAAATGACTGGGAATACTGTAACCAAATTCTATAATTCTCAGGTCAAGGACAAAATATTACAAGCAGCCAGAAAAACAACATTTCAAGTATTGTGGAAACACAATAAGGATACCACTAGATTTACCAGCTTCTACACTAAGGCTTTGAAGTGCTTGGAACATGATATTTCAGAGGTCAAAGAAACTGGGAATGAAATCAAGGATTACCTATCTTCAAAATTTGGTGTAATGTTTCAGGGGAACAAATGGAATTTCAATGAAATAGATAACTTCCTTGCATTTTTGGTGAAAACACTAGAGATAAATGAAAAATTTGACCTTCAAATACAAGAAAGAAATATGAAAAGATAAATGGGAAAGAGAAATGACAAGGGATTTATTACTGTTGAATTGTTTATGTTCCTACATGGAGAAATGATATTTTTAACTCATAAGACCTTTCTCAGTATTAAGGCAGTTGGAGGGAATATATACATACATGTGTGTCTGTATATACATGTATATATATGTATAGACATGTACATGTATTTATGTGTGTCTGTACATATATATATATATAAAGAGAGAGAGAGAGAGAGAGAGAGAGAGAGAGAGAGAGAGAGAGAGAGAGAGAGAGGGAGGGAGAAACAGAATGTAGTAAAGCATGTCACATAGAAAAGGCCAGAAAGAATTTTACACTGTAGGGGAAGAGAGAAAGGTGAGAGAGAACAAATAAGCCTTGCTCTCATTACATTTGATTTTAGGAAGGAATAACATACACACTAAATTGGATGTGAAAGTTTATCTGGCCCTATTTGAAAGTAGGGAGGGAGGGGAATAGAGAGGGGGGATAATAGGAGGGATGATAGTTTGGAAAGGGGTTAATCAGAAGCTAACATTTTTGTAGAAGAAAAGAGAAAAAGAGAGAATAGAATAAATGGAGGGTAGAACAGAATAAAGGGAAATACAGGTAGTCTTTCATAACATAATTGTTGTAGAAGTGTTTTGCCTGACTACACATGTATAACCTATATAAAATTGCTAATTTTCTCAATGAGGATGTGTCGGTAGGGGCAACATAGACAAGGCAAAACTCAAAGCTTTAAAAATGAATTTGGAAAACTATTTTTTACGTGTAACGAGGGAATAAAATATATAAGCAATGAGGCATAATATTCTCCTTAACCTACAGGAAAATAGAAGCGAAGGGCACAAGGGGTGAGGGAAGTTTAATAGAAGGGAGGGAAGATTGGAAGGAAGGGTAATCAGAATACAAGCTGTCCTGGGTTGGGAGGAGGGAGAGAGATTTGAAGACATTTGAAATTCAAAATTTTGTGAAAGTGAATGCTGAAACCTGAAAATATATATCTTTTTATTTTTAAATTTAATTTTGGTTAATAATTGATTTGTTTTCAGTTTTCAACATTCAGTTCTATATGTTTAACATTTTTCTCCTCATCACTCGTCTCTTCCCATGATAGCATGCAATTCTTATTTGCTACACATACATTCTTATTAAACATATTTTCATATTGATCATGTTGCATAGAAGAATTAAACGAATAGGAGAAAGAATGAGAGAAAAAGAAAACCAAAACAAAACAGAACAAAATAGAAAATAGTCTTCACTCGGAATTCTGACTCTGTAGTTTTTACTTTTAATGTAGATGGTATTTTGTATCGAGTCTTTTGGGAATGTTTTAGGTCCTTGTATTCCTGTGAAGGGCTAGCTATCAGAAATTCTTCTCACATCCAAGGGCTGTAATTCTGTGTAATGCTCTCCTGGGTCTGCTCATTTCACTCAGCATCAGTTCCTACAAGCCTTTCCAGATTTTTCTGAAGTCTGCCTGTTCATATAATACAGCACAATAGAATTCCATTATATACATATACCACAACTTGTTCAGTCATTCCCCAATTTTGGAGCATTCCCTCAATTACTTGTTCTTGACTATCACAAAGAGAGCTGCTCTAAATATTTTGTACATGTGGGTCCTTTTCCCATTTTTATGATCTCTTTGAAATGTAACCGTAGAAGAGGTATTTCAGGGTGAAAGGGTGTGCACATTTTTATAGCCCTTTAGGCATAAATCCAAATTATTCTCCAGAATGAATGGATCAGCTCACAACTCCATGAGCAATGAATTAGATTTCCAACTCTCCCAGATCTTCTCCAAAATTTATCATCCTTCTATTTTGTCACATTCTGATAGGTGTGATGTGGTACCTCAGAGTTGTTTTGATTTGCACTTCTCTAGTGATTCAGAGCATTTTTTTTATATGACTATAGATAGCTTAAATTTCTTCCACTGGAAAATTGCCTGTTCATTTTCTTTGACCATTTATAAGTTGGGGAATGACTTGTATTCTTGTAAATTTGACTCAATTCTCTATATATTTTAGAAATATGGCCTTTCTCACAAACAGTAGTGGTAATACCTCCCAATTTTCTGCTTCCTTCCTAATCTGGGTTGCATTGACTTCATGCAAAAAGAATTTAGTTTAATTTAATCAAAGTTATCCATTTTGCATTTCATAATATCATCCATCTCATGTTTGGTCATAAATTTCTCCACTCCCCATATATATCTATGAAAAATAAAGTATTCCTTGCTCCCCTAATTTGTTTGATATCAGTCATT
Source organism: Potorous gilbertii (assembly GCA_028658325.1). NCBI lineage: Eukaryota > Metazoa > Chordata > Mammalia > Diprotodontia > Potoroidae > Potorous > Potorous gilbertii. The sequence goes on along the minus strand of JAQQSK010012843.1, from coordinate 7,718 downwards.
TTATCTCAGTTGTGCAACCATTTGGACTTTATTCTGGTATACCTTGTCAGACACTGGTCACAGAACAGTTTTGGTCACACTATTTTCCAGTTTTTCCAGAAGATTTTGTGAATCAGTTTGTTCTTATTTGAGAAGGTGAGGACCCGGGTATTATCAAACAGCAGTCTGTTATAGACATTGAATACTGTGTCCTTTGATCTTAACTGCTAATCTACCTACCTATTTCTTGACAGTACCAAGTGGTTTTAAAGATTGTTGCTTAATAATATAATTTAGGATGTGATATAGTTGAGCCACCTTCTCTAACATTTATTTTCATCAATTCCCTTGATAATCTGGAACTTTTGATCTTTAAGATGAATTTTAATTTTATTTTTTTAGCTCTAGAAATTTTTTTGATAATTTGATTGGTAAATCAATTAATAAGTGAATTAATTTAGTTTTAATTGGCATTTTTATTTTATTGGCTTGGCATACTCTCAGATAATGGATGTTTTTTTCAATTATTTAGATCTGATTTTATTTATGTATAAAGTGTTTTGTACCTGTGTTGATAGATTCTCTGGGTTTCTTTTGGCAGGTAGACTCCTGAATATCTTGTACTAAGTACTGTAACTTTAAATAAGATTTTTTATCATTCTTGATATTAGGCTTTGTTAGTACTATATAGAAATGAAGGTGATTTATATGTCTTTATTTTGTATCCTGCCACTTCAAAAAGTTCTTTATTAAGCCCAGCCCAGCACGACGGAGCACAGACCAGCACAGGCTGCTCAGCTCTGCAGGGACAGGACAAAGAAGAGGCTTCAGGGAGCCACCAGCAGCAGCAGTTCTCAGATTGCTCAACCCACAAACTCCACACACAGCTTCAAAGGACATTTGGAGGACTCCTTCACCCAGGAGAAGGGAGCATGATCTGGACAGCTGACAGCAACCACTACAGCAGTAGCTTCCATTTTTAGAGCATTCTGCCTAGAGTCCCTGGAGAACTGAGTTGCTGATCTGGATCTCAGCTCTGAGTATCAGCTCTGGGAGACCACCAACTAAAGCCACTTGGGGAATTGAGCAGCTTTTCTGAATCTCAGTACTGTGCCCTGGGGTGAGGAGGAGCACTGCTGTGGTGGAGCTGGAGGTGGCTAATTGCAGATTCTGGGCCAAAAAATTTTGGTTGCTCTCTGATCAGTGTGCAGGCCAAGAGAAGAGTAACTCCTCTCCCTTGATTGTGCCACTTTGCAGAAAATGAATACTTACAGGTACCCAGAGAACACCCTTTTCTTGACAAAAGACTCAAAAGTAAGTAAATGACTGGGAAAATACTCAAAAAAGGGAGAAAAGAATAAGACTATAGAAGGCAACCTTCTTGGTGAACAGGTATTTTCTCCCATCTTTTCAGATGAAAAAGAACAATGCATACCTTCAGAGGAAATCAAACCTTTTGCATCCAAACCCTTCAAAATACAGATGTAATGGACTCAGCCCATGGAAGAGCTCAAAAAATTTTGAAAATCAAGTAAGAGAAGTGGAGGAAAAGTTGAGAAGGGAAATGGGAGTGATGCAAGAAAATCATGTAAAGCAAGTCAATGACTTGCTAAAGAGACTCAAAGAAATGCTGAAGAATGTAACACCTTTAACAATAGTCTAACTCAATTGGCAAAAGAGGTCCAAAAAAGCCAATGAGGAGAAGAATGCTTTAAAAAGCAGTATTATCCAAATGGAAAAGGAGGTTTAGAAGTTCACTGAAGAAAATATTTCTTTAAAAATTAGAATGAAGCAGATGGAAATTAATAAATTTATGGGAAAGCAAGAAATTACTAAGCAAAACAAAAGGAATGAAAAAAATAGAAGATAATATGAAATATCTCACTGGAAAAACAACTGACCTAGAAAACAGATCTATGAGTGACAATTTCAAAATTATGGGACTACTTGAAAGTCATAATCAAAAAATGAGCCTAGATGTTACCTTTCTTGACATTATCAAGGAAAACTGCCTTGATATTCTAGAACCAGAGGGCAAAATACATATTGAAAGAATCCACTGATCACCTCCTGAAAGAAAACTGAAGAGAGAAACTCCTAGGAATATTGTAACCAAATTCCAAAGTTGGCAGTTCAAAGAAAAAATATTTCAGACACTTAGAAATAATTCATCTCTTGTGAAAATAAAATCAAGATAACACAGGGCCTGGAAGCTTTGACATTAAAGGATTGAGTGGCTTGGAGCATGATATTTCAGGAGTCAAAGGAACTAGAATTGAAACTAAGAATGACCTACTCAGCAAAACCGAGTATAATACTTCAGGATAAAAAAATTGTCATTCAATGATACAGAGGACTTTCAAATATTCTTTATGAAAAGACCAGAACTGAAGAGAAAATTTGACTTTCAATGCAAAAAGCAAGAGAATCATGAAAGGGAAAGAGAAATCATAAGGCATTTACTAAAGTTGAATTGTTTCTGTTCCTACATGGAAAGATAATATTTATAACTTTTCAGACTTTTCTCAGTATTTGGGTAGTTGGAAGGATTACACACACACACACACACACACACACACACACACACACACACACACACATGCATGCATGCACGCACACAGACCAAGAGCACAGGATGAGTTGAATAAGAAGGGGTCATATTTAAAAAATTAAGGAGTGAGAGAGAAAAATATTGGGAGGAGAAAAGGAGATACCGAATGGAGCAAATGATCACTCATAAAAGAAACAAGAAAAAGCTTTTTCAACAGAGGAGAGAAGGGAGGAGGTGAGAGGGAAAAGTGAAGCTTACTCTCTTCACATTTCACTTAAGGAGGGAATAACACGGTCACTCAATTTGGTATGAAAATCCATTTTTCACTACAGGAAAGTAGGGGGGAAAGGGCCAAGTGGGGAGAGAGGGATGATAGAAGGGAAGGCAAATGAGAAAAGGAAGTAATTAGAAATAAACATTTTTGGGGAGGGGTAAGGTCAAAAGAGAGAATAGAATAAATGGGAGTGAGGAAAGATTAGAGGGAAATATATTTAATTTAACATAACATGACTATTATGGAAATCTCTTGAAAACTACACATAAATAGCTTATATTGAATTGTTAACCTTCTCAGTGGGGATGGGTGGGAAAGGAACAAGGGAGAGAAGTTGGAATTAAAAGTGATAGGAATGAATACTGAGAACTATTTTTGCAAACAACTGGAAGCAAGAAATACAAGAAATGGGGTATCGAAACCTATCTTGCCCTATAAGAAAAGAGAGAAGATGGGAATAAGGGAAGAGAAAGGTGTGAGAGAAGGGATGGCATGTTGAGGGAAGGGGCAATCAGAATGAAGGGGGGCTATGAGGTGTGGAGAGGGGAGAGATGGCGGGAAAATTTAGAACTCAATGTTTTGTGGAAATGAATGTTAAAAACTAAATATAAATAAATAAACAATAAGATAAACAAAATGTAAAATAAAAGATCCTTCTTATCTCCATGAAGGTGTTCAGAATCAATATGGGTCAGAATCAATATAGATCAGATTCTATCTGGCTTGCTTCTCAATAAAAGCATCTCAAATGGTAGGGCTTCTTAATAGTAAAGTCTATATGGTAGATCTTTAATAAACATTGTTTTACTTTGCCTGAAAAAAAACAAAAGAAAAGTTCTTAGTTATTTAAAGTAGATTTTTACTCAATTCTTTCTTTTTAAACTTTCCAAGAGGTGTTTATTGATGCCAGGATCAATTTTCTTTTCTTTTCTTTCTTTTTTTATGAAACTATTTATTAAACTTTTTGCATTCATTTTCACAAGATTTTGGGTTCCAAATTTTCTCCCCATTTGTCCCCTTCCTCCACCCCAATACACTGAGCATTCTAATTTCCCCTGTCACCAATCTGCCCTCTCTTCTATTATCCCTCCCTTCCCTTAACCCCATCTTCTCTTTTGTCCTATGGGGCCAGATGACATTCTATTTCCCATTACCTGTATTTTTTATTTCCTAGTAGCAAGAACAATACTCTTTAATCGAATGTGATGAGAGTAAACTTCATGTTTTTCTCTCAGCTCTTCTCTTTTTCTCTCCATGAAAAGTCTCCTGCTTGCCTCTTCTATGACAGATAATTTGCCCCAATCCATTTCACCCTCTCTCCTTCCAATATATTTCTCCCTCACTGTTTACCTTAATTTATAAATATATGATCCCATCCTATTCAATTCACTCTGTGCTCTCTGTCTCTGTGTGCGCATGCATGTGTGCATGTGTGTGTGTGTAATCCCACCAACTACCCAGATCCTGAAAAGTTTCAAGAGTTACAAATATTGTCTTTCCATGTAGGAATGTAAACAGTTCAACTTTGGTAAGTCCCTTATGACTTCTCTTTGCTGTTTACTTTTTCATGCTTATTCTTATTCTTGTGTTTGAAAGTCAAATTTTCTTTTCAGCTCTGGTCTTTTCATCAAGAATGCTTGAAAGTCCTCTATTTCATTGAAAGACAAGTTTTTCCCCTGAAGTATTATACTCAGTTTTGCTGGGCAGGTGATACTTGGATTTAATCCTACCTCATTTGACCTCTGGAAAAAGCCCTGTAAACCCTTACTACAGAAATTTCTAGATCTTGCATTATCCTGATTTTATTTCTACAATTCTCAAGTTGTTTATTTCTGGCTGCTTGCAATATTTTCTCCTTGACCTGGGAGCTCTGGAATTTGGCTAGGGGTTTTTCTTTATGTATCTCTTTCAGGAATCGACTTCAGATTCTTTCCATATAGATTTTACCCTATGATTCTATATCAGAACAATTTTCCTTGATAATTTCTTAATAGATGATGTCTAGGCTCTTTTTTCAGTCAAGGCAGTACAATAACTTTTAAATTGTCTCTCCTGGATCTACTTTTCACGTCAGTGAGATATATCACATTGTCTGCTTTTTTTTCATTCCTTTGGCTTTCTTTTTTAATTTTAATTTAACTTAAAATTTCTTTATTTTTCATAAAGTCATTATTTTCCCTCTTCTCCATTCTAATCTTTAGGTAATTATTTTCTTCAATGAACTTTTGAACCTCCTTTTCCATCTGGTCAATTTTGATTTTTAGGGCATTCTCCTCCTCATTGACTTTTTCAATTTCTTTTGCAATTTGTGTTAGTCTATTTTTTAAAGTATTGTATTCTTTAATTTTTTGCAATCTCCTTTAGCAAGCGTTTGCCTTGCTTTTTCATTATTTTCTTGCATCACTCTCATTTCTCTTCTCAATTATTCCTCTATTTCTCTTACTTGAATTTCAAAAATTCTTTTTGAACTCTTCCATGGCCTCAGATCAATTCATATTTTTTTTGGAGGTTTTTGAATTAGGAGCTTTGCATTTATTATCTTCTGTTTTTATACTTGGTCTTCCTTGTCACCAAAGTAAGAATCTGTAGTCAAATTATTTTTTTTTCCATTTTTTGCTCATTTTTCAAACCATTCACTTTGTCCAGGTCGTTCTCTACTTCCAGTAGGAGTGTGGCGTGGACTTTCACCCATTGACTCTCTCTACAATCTGTGAGTGTAGAGCTTCAGAAACAGTCCCAGCAGCTGCTGCTACTGCTCCTGCCTCTGGTCCTACTGTTGTGGGCTCCTCCACCCCTTCCCCTGCTTGGGCCTGACCACTTCGCTCTCTCATTTAGGTCCCACAGGATTTTTCCACTGACCTTTCGATTTGTTCTCTGAATTTTGGGGTTGTGAAGTCTGAAAACCATCAAAGCTGCCCGAGATTCATTTCCCCCAAGGTCTACATAGGTCCCCTTTACGTTGGTGTAGCCCACACTGGACTGTGCTCTGCTGCCAGCACCACATGATAGACACTTCCTTGACACTATCCAGGTTGTCTTGGCTAGAGATTTTCTTCACTCTATCATTATGTGGGCTTTGCAGTGCCAGAATTTTTTCAGTCTGTTTTACAGGTATTTGACTGGGTTTTGTGGGGAGAGAACTAGCAAGTCCATGCTGTTACTCAGTCACCTTGGCTCTGACCCTAAACCACTCATTCTTTAGGATTATCTTATTTAGTTTTCATTTAATTTTTCGTCTATCTTTCCATGATTCCTTATTACATGTTATTTTCATTGGGTTATGAACTGAAAAGGATGCACTAAGAATTCCTTCCTACCTATACTGGAATCTCGTGTTTTTATGCCCTACTACATGGTCAATTCTTGTGTATGTCTCAAGTACCACTGAGAGAAACATATATTCCTTTCTTTCCTCATTCAGTTGTCTCTGGAGGTCTATCAAATCTTACTTTTCCAGAATTCTATTCACCTTCTTAAGTTCTTTCTTGTTCATTTTGATGCTAAATTATCAATTTCAGAGATGGGAAGGTTGAGGTCTCCCACTAGTATAGTTTTGCTATCTATTTCTTCCTGTAACTCCCTTAACTTCTCTAAGAATTTGGATGCTACACCACTTGATACATATAAGTTTACTAATATTATTTCATTTTCAATGGTATTTTTAGCAGGATGTAGTTTTCTCCCTTATTTCTTTTAAATAGATGTATTTTTCTTTTGCTTTGTCTGAGATTAGGATTGCTATCCTTACTTTTGTTACATAAGCTGAAGTATAATACATTTTTTTATAAATTTATTTATTTAACTTTTAACATTCATTTTCACAACATTTTGGGTTCCAAAATTTTCTCCCCATTTGTCCTCCCCTCCCTCCCCAATACACTGAACATTCTAATTACCCATATCACCAATCTGCCCTCTCTTCTTTCATCCCTCCCTTCCCTTACCCCATCTTCTCTTTTGTCCTGTAGGGCCAGATAACTTTCTATTCCCCATAACCTGTATTTCTTATTTCCTAGTATGAGGAACAATACTCAACGGTTGTTCCTTACACTTTGAGGTCCAACTTCTCCCCATTCCTCCCTCCCCACCCATTCCCGTGGGAATGCAGGCAATTCAATATACGCCATATCTGTGTAGTTTTGCAAATGACTTTCATAATAGTCGTGTTGCATAAGACTAACTATATTTCCCTCTATCTTATCCTGTCCCCCATTGTTGCTATTCCCTCTTTTGATCCTGTCCCTCTCCAAGTGTTGACTTCAAATTGCTCCCCCCTCCCATTGCTCTCCCTTCCATCATCCACTTTCCTGTATTGTAAGATAGGTTTTCATACCAAAATGAGTTGCATTTTATTCCTTCCTTTAGTCGAATGTGATGAGAGTAAACTTCATGTTTTTTTTTTTTCCCTCAGCTCTCCTCTTTTTCCCTCCACTAAGAAAACTCCTGCCTGCCTCTTCTATGAGAGATAAATTATCCCGTTCCATTTCACCCTCTCTCTACCCACTACATTTCTTTCTCACTGTTTACCTTGATTTCTTTTAAGATATGATTCCATCCTATTAATTCACTCTGTGCTCTCTGTCTCTGTGTGTGTGTGCATGTGCGTATGTGTGTGCATGCATGCCTGTACGTGTGTGTGTGTATGTATGTGTGTGTGTAATACCACCAACTACCCAGATACTGAAAAATTTCAGGAGTTACAAATATTGTCTTTCCATATAGGAATGTAAACAGTTCAACTTTGGTAAGTCCCTTGTGACTTCTCCTTACTGTTTACTTTTTCATGCTTCTTCTCATTCTTGTGTTTGAAAGTCAAATTTTCTTTTCATCTTTGGTCTTTTCATCAAGAATGCTTGAAAGTCTTCAATGTGATTGAAAGACTATGTTTTCCCCTGAAGTATTATACTCAGTTTT